>JASANF010008407.1:0-18777 GCA_030248245.1 Trissonchulus sp. WLG1_4 | reverse complement strand
AAAATACTACGTAAATCATCAATAAAAAAGTGGAACTGAATTCAAGCAAACAGATTTGGGACATGGAACCGAACCGGAACCGGTACCCGGAGCCGGAGCCGGAACCGCAACAGGTAAAGTGGGACCCGGTCCCATCTCTGAACTAAATGGAAAAAATGTTTCCGGAAATGTAAAAGAAAAATTGCAGAAATGTGTCCGAAATGGTGTAAAAAAATAAAATCAATAGGAAAGCAGTTTTGAAGAAATACAAATCAAGAAAACGAAGGATTTTTTGCATTTTTTTTCACTTTTCAGTCTTGTTTGTCGTTATTGCCGATTATTTCGCACGTGACTGGCTGTTTCGTGCATTCAAATGGTTGATGAAAAATATGCAGCTGAAATGAATAGTCTTTTCAATAAAAGAGCACATTATTAGGCAAATAAAAAGGTAAAATTAAAATCACGAAATGCTATTCGTGAATCTGAACGCAACTCACTTGTTTATTCATTTAGAAGGACTTATTAAACTGACCCTAAGTTAGTTACAAAATGCCTAAGCTTAAGCACCTTCAAGTATGTCTTGTAAGTATTATAAAACAGCGTCTTCATCAGATCATAGCAATCTAACCGGGGGGGGGGTTCACGAAGGACGGCAATACCTAAGCCCCACCACACCTTGACGTTCACCCAGAATTCACCTTAATAATTTTATGACGACATCAAAATTGAAATTTTGCAAAATAGGTATAATTTTTTGAAACGACATAGCTCGGCGGTGCCTCAACCAATTTAAACAGTCGATAGCTTAAGTTAAAGACAATTATCTTTCCGAGGTGCCATTTTTGTCAAATGTTAGTTATTAGAGGCAAATTTTTAGTTATTTTAATTTTTATTAAAAGTGACGTTTTGAAAAGCCTATCATATTGAGGCAAATTATAATAATTACAATTCAAGAAGTTCGGCACCTCCACATGCACCTGTTCTAACAGTGTGCATAGTTTTTATTGGATCTGCTTTTGTAGCTACAGTGAAAATTATCTCTAATGCCCCATCTCAGAAACTTGATGTTGCCTACACATACGTATTTTCGAAAAAAATATAACTACTTCTTTAGTACTAAAACCCTTTGAGAAAAGTTTCAGACGCTAAAAATTAAGTAATGAAAAATTAGTTTAAAAATAGTGTTTTTCAATGCTGGTTAACGTATTTTGGAAACTTTTTGGAAGTTTAGCCTACACTAACGACTTTTTGATAAGTTCAAAATCAAATTAGCAATTAGTAAGCAATTCGCTACAAAAAACTGTTTGAAAAAGTACCAGAAGCCAAAACGAGTTTTTTGGTATATCAATTTAAAAATTTTTAAAAATTAAAATTTCAAGTTGACTAAAGTCTGACGTTATATACATCAAATAAAAGCTATGTAGTTTAGTTTTAAACAACTTTTCTTCTCGAGTTAACCATCAAAAAATTATATCGCCCAATTTCAGTTATTCAGAGCGCCACCTTTAGGGCCTTAACTAAAAAATTTGGTTCATTTAGAATGTAGTTTTTGCTGTAGCTTGAAGCAAAAGTAGAAATGAGTTCTACTTTTACTTTTTAACTAAACATTTTAGCCAATCAGAAAGCTCTAATGGAAGCTCCGCCTTTGAGCGTTACTTTTATCAGATTTGATTTTTGACATACAATTGCGCCATTGCCAGCCAATCAAAACAAACGGGGCCGCGTGAAATGGAATATTTTTTCGCAAACAAAGCAGCAATACTTAGCGATTGAACCGTTGAACTATGAGCGCCTTTGACCACTCCGTTAAGCTGCCTCAATACGCTTCGACGTTTGGTTGTGGCTATGAAGAATGAAACATTAAGAAAATGCTAACAGAACTGGATAAAAATTGCTTAGTAAAGTTATTTTTTATGTAATCCTTTATAAATATTTCATCTCACGACCTCTACAAAACTGTTGTCGACCTAAATTTCATTTAAAATTGTAAAAAGTTTCTTCAGTGAAAAAGCTGTCAGTTCCTATATTGAATTTATATGTTAATCATGTACGCAGAACTGCATGCAGCTGCTACTTTGACACTGCGCAGAGTTGGTTTTAAATCAATAGTTCCTTTTCTAGAAGAAATCAACAAAAGCTTACAGAAAAACAAACATAATGGGTTGTACTTGTTACGCGGGTCGGCAAACCAATTACAATTACCCAAAAACGAAGGGTGAGTAGCTCAAATAGGAATCGGATTGGCCAAAAACTGCAATGGAGCGAAGTTTTGATGATTTGGTACTAGAGTCAATTTTCAGACCGGGGTCTAAAATGGGGGGGGGTACCCCCGCCACCGTTTTGGACCGGGGTAAATTTGTGGGGGTACCCTTGCCAAGTTTTGGAGCGGGGTCCAATTTTGGGGAGGTACCTTCCCAGGTTTTGACCACTAGGGTCTGATTTTTGGGTGTCCTCTGCTACGTTTTGGACCGGGGTCAGGTTCGCGGCGGGGGCGGTACCCCTGCCAAGAGTTGGACCAGGGTCCAATAAGCAGAGGGTGTGTACTAAGGTCCAATTTGTGACCTGTTTTGGGAGATATTGGTCGCAGGATGTAATTCGGACCCAGGCCAGGAATTGTTAGATTGTCATACTCTTCTTATTATGCACTTTTGGTACTGCTAAAGTTCGAACCGAAAATGTTGAACTTTGGCAGAAAACCGGTGGCGTGATTTTAGCACTACTCGCTACTCGCTGTACCAATTGGTTGGTTATTTTTGATGTCAAAAAATGGATACAGAATATCGCGTCTTTGGAATTTGTCATGCGGTTCTGGGTGCTAGCTGGGCTGCCGTGGGAATGTTTGGAAATATACTGGTGAGCATAAAGATTACATTTACATTTACATTTACATTTACATTTACATTTACATTTACATTTACATTTACATTAACATTAACATTTACATTTACATTTACAATTACGTTTACATTTACATTTACATTTACATTTACATTTACATTTACTTTTACATTTACATTTACATTTACATTTACATTTACATTAATTACATTTACATTTTAATTTACATTTACATTTTCATTTACATTTACATTTGCATTTACATTTACATTTACATTTACATTTACATTTACATTTACATTTACATTTACATTTACATTTACATTTACATTTACATTTACATTTACATTTACATTTACATTTACATTTACATTTACATTTACATTTACATTTACATTTACATTTACATCTACATTTACACTTACATTTACATTTGCATTCACATTTACTGTTACATTTACAGTTACATTTACAGTTACATTTACACCTACATTTGCATTAACATTTTCAATCAATTTGTTCGGTATAACCAAGAGTACAGATTAGGGAAGAGTATGACACTCTTCCTTATCCTAGCTAATCGGCCCGGACGATGCTCCGGCCGAAATAGCCCTTTTACGCCTTGATTTCAGTGGAAGTGTCTTGATTTAAGGGGGGGGGGGGTACCCACCTCGTTTCAGCACACTGCCAGCGCAAATTCGGTGGTGTCTTGCTTTCAGGGGGGTGGTAACCCCCTCGTTTCAGCACACTGCCAAGGTGGTGTCTTGATGTATGTCAGGGGGAGTACCCCCCTCGTTTCAGCACGTTACGGGCTCACTACAAAGTTCATGCTGGCAGTGTGCTGCAACGAGGTGGGTACCCCCCCCCCTGAAATCAAGACACTTCCCGGATTTGAGGGGGGGTTCCCCCCTGAAATCAAGACATGTCTTGATTCGAGGGGGGGGTACCCCCCCCCCTGAAATCATGGGGTAAAAGGGCTATTTCGGCCGGAGCATCGTCCGGGCCGATTAGCTAGGATAGGGAAGAGTGTCATACTCTTCCCTATTATGTACTCTTGGTATAACCAATCAATATCTGTCATTTTTCAGACTTTGGCGACCCTGGTATTTGTAAGCGAGAATAAAGTTCCCCGGAACGCTTTCATGATCAGCTTGGCGGCGGCTGACTTGGTTGTGGCGGGAATATCCCTTCCTTCTGGGGTTGCTGGTGAGCTATTCAGTTTATGTTTCTGTAATTTAAAACCACCGAATATTTTAATGTTTTTCCAATTCATTTTTTTAATCTTGACCTAAAAATCTTTTTATAAAGCTAAAATGTGTTTTCAACACTGTCACGCAACGTTTTGCTCTGTTTTTATGTATTCGTATTTGTGTTCATAGAAAAATTTTTCAAATTAGCAACAAGAAACTTGTGTGCAGAAAATTTTTTGCGCACTCAAGACATATCCTTTCCTAGTCCAGACAGACAAAACTGTTGCTGTTAAGGTGGTAGTGTCGCCAAAGCAGTTTTGCTCAAGGGTAGTTAAAAAGGAGCTTTTTGCTTTGCAGTTATTCGATCATTGAGAAACTAGTACAGTGCTGTGTGGTGCCAAATAGTATATTCCTGACTCAAGACTTCTGATATCAACACCTATCTTGGACCAACTGTTTTTGTACTTTAACAGCCATTCGTAAGCCAGACATCACACAATAGGGACATAAAAAATCAATTAAACAAGCATGATAACAGATTGGCCAGCTTGTGAAGTACACCGTCATGTGTTGACGGTGTCACGGGCAAAAGTGTCCCCCCTGTCCCCCCGGACACTTTTGCCTAGACAAAAGTGTCCTACTTGGGCAAAAGTGTCCCCCTTACACTTTTGGTGCTAAAATTTACTGGCCCAGTCCTAAATGTACAATGAAACCGCAAACTTGAAAAATAACTATATTCTCAAAACCTATAACACATTCTAAAAATAGTTTTCAACTTTAAATGCTTTAAACAACTTTTAACAACATGCGTAACTATTTAACCTTAATAGGGTTTCATACTTCAGTATGGCTATAGCATACGGACAAACGGACATAGCCCACACGAAAACAGTTTCGTCCGTCTTTTCAATTCATACTTTTTCGACCAAATGAAAAGTGGGACATGAGACATACGGCTGTATAAAATTCATTCGCTCAAGCGGCACGTCCTTTTGCCCGTATTTTGTCCTTATCGGCACCGTTCAACTGAAGTTATGTAACTTTACTGGACATGCGGATAGATTGAATGAAACTGTGCCGTTTAGTTAGGATAACCTGGCATACGATCGAAGGGCAAACGGATATGCGGCTGAACGGACCACAAGCTAAAGTGTTCTGCCGGTTAACTTGTTCGCTGTCCGTTCATCCGATTCAAACTGCACCGAACTATTAAAAACTTGAAAAAACAAAACTTGTGGCAAAAACTGAGAGCTGGGTGTACAGTACAGATCAGAATTAAGGTAAAGTGAAGCCGGCTTCGGCCTCACTTTTCAACGGCTTCAGTCGAAAATGAAGCCGGCTTCACTCTATTTCGGCTTCAATTTAGATGAAGCCGGGTCGGCTTCAGTGGGGATAAGTTAAGTCAAGTTTGTGACAAACTCTATCACCAGCTGTTCGGATTTGTCACAAATATAACCGTGGTTTTGCAAAACTAAATATTGGTACTCTGTTTCAATTTTCAGTGTAATCAAAATTTCGTTAAGTTTTAACTTTTAATTTAACAAATACGTATTGTTCTGACTGATCAAAATTTTAGCTGAGCATTTGAACTTTTAAGATTATACATTGCTATTACTACTCGTAAGGGTATATATAAATATTATGTACTCTTGCTAGTTGCTATATACTTGTTATAATGTTATTTAGTTTACCTTCAGAACTCACATTGTTAGTTACTTAATAGTTAACCAAAACTACTATGCTAAGTAGCTTACCTTTACCTACCACTCTACTGTTATTGTCGCGCTTTTAAACGGCTTTGGCGTGACGGCAATCAAACGTCAAGTAAAAGTATTGAAATTAGCCTCTCATTTACATTTCACCTAAAGTTAGTTTTATGGGATGTCTGTCCACGTTGACTAACTTCTCGAGATAATTCATATTTGCTAGCACTCATCATTTGACACGCTGTAGTCGCTTTCGGGGGGGGGGGGTAGACTTTGAGGAACACGGCAAAGTTTTGTTACATAATATAATTTCGATTCTATGACAGTAAAAGATGCATATCATGTAGATATTTTATGCAAGAAAGTCTGTCGACGAAAAATTTGTTTTCTCCCAAGTCCCTGCTTTCCGCCATTAGAAGACTCCAGGCAGGTCAGTTTACACAGGGTCAGCAGGTCACAGCCGCAGACGCATAACTTTCGACACACAAACCCACAACTCTCTGCAAGCCGAGTTTCTACTACTGCTGGGTTGTAGTAAAGTAAGCCACAGGTAAAGTTCTTTAGGCAGTTAGCCAGAGCTTGGAAACCAGCAAGTTCCCACGTTTGTCAGAACAGATGCAAGCGGAGGGAAATGGAGCAATCTCCCCAGATTATAAATTTATAACAAGGAACGAAAATGATCAGAATTTGTCAAAAGCTCATTTTTATTACAAAGTTAGAATTTTTGCCGTTTTGAGAGTTAATGTCCCTCAAACGTCGGGACAACCCCCTTCCCCAGACTTAGACTACGTGTATATTATCTTGTTAGTTGTCAGTTAGACAGGAGCCTGTTTGCCGACCTCAAAATGCTTATCTTTTACTGAAAACTTAGTGCAGAAATCTAAAGGATTAGCTTGCGAGAGAGGGGGTGAAGCTTATTGACCGGAAGCAGTAGCATCACCAGTATCAGTAAAAGCTACAATATCAATACTAAAGTTGCGCTATAAATAAATGCACATTTTAGGTTAAATTTATAGTAACTGCTAATTTAGAATGGTATGTATTTTTAACTTAGAATTAGCTTTAATTAACTAATTAAAACAAAGTACCAATGTCTTGTTTTGCAAAACCACGGTTATATTTGTGACAAATCCGAACAGCTGGTGATAGAGTTTGTCACAAACTTGACTTAACTTATCCCCAGTGAAGCCGACCCGGCTTCACCTGAATTGAAGCCGTAATAGAGTGAAGCCGGCTTCATTTTCAACTGAAGCCGCTCAAAAGTGAGGCCGAAGCCGGCTTCACTTTACCTTAATTCTGATCTGTACTGTATATTTGTGAGCACTACCGTTGCGTATATTCAAAACACGATTTTGAATTTGCAGCTAAGCGTAAACTAAGGGGGGACACTTTTGCCCAAGGTAGGACACTCTTGTCTAGGCAAAAGTGTCCCCCCGGACACTTTTGCCTAGTCAAAAGTGTCCGGGGGACAATTTTGACTAGGCAAAAGTGTCCGGGGGACAATTTTGACTAGGCAAAAGTGTCCGGGGGACACTTTTGACTAGGAAAAAGTGTCCGGGGGGACACTTTTGACTAGGCAAAAGTGTCCGGGGGGACACTTTTTTGGGGGGACACTTTTGCCCGTGGACAACTTTTTGCCACTAATAAGAAAAAAAAGCCTAGGTACAGTCTTGGCCTCAAATATAGGCCTCAAATAATGTACTTCGTGCGTGCGTGTGCGAGTGACTTCGAGTGTTTGTGCGAGTATCGTGTGAAAAAATTTTCCAGTGAGTTTAACCTAGGATCACTGCTCTTAGCATATATACGTGTAAATACACACGTGCTTAGGAGTTTAGCTTGCAGGCTACGTACTCGCGCATATGTGCTAGGTCACAAGGTTAGGAAAGGTCACAAAACTTCACTCGGGCCACTCCAACTTTTCTCGCTGAGGTATTAATTACAACTGCGGGTGAACTTGGAGTAGACTTTGTGTCAACTTCGTGTCGGGTTAGAAACCTGTCTGAGATATGGACGCGTGTGACTGGGTGGTGCCGCCTGACCTCAATGTTTGCGTGCCGGAAGCAAAAGGAGGTCGCTGGAGAAATAGCGCTGCGAGCTTTATACTGTACATGAAGGCTTGCCTGTAAGAGCACTTCAGGAACCCCGCGTTGTTATAGACTGAAACAGGATGGCGGGCTTGCCAAAACTCAGCTTTGCGACAAGCATATACCGAAGCAGAAGGGCTACTGGGCAGAAAAAATTTCCAATGCTGCGATTAGTAACGCATTAGTTTGCCTATATCGATCATTTTTAGCTTTACGAATATGCATTTTCACAAACGTACAATCATCTGACAGGGACAAATTACTACATAATAAGTTTTTAAGCTCACCATAGCGCATAAACGAGACAAAACCAACGACACATAATAAACAGTCACGGAGAAGGATAAGTTTTTAGCTGCTCCCCATATTTTTTCCAAATTTTTTATGTTTTGTGAGGAAACAGCGTGCTTAGGCTGGGGGGGGGTGGCGGGCTGAAACCATACCTGGGCAGCTAGCGAATTCTGGGGGGGGGGGGTGAGCCACCGGGGGGGGGGGGGTTGCGGAGCAACTTTTCCGGCTATTTTTGCTTTGTGAGCCACAGATTTTTGCTCCGAGAGCTACCTTCGAAACATTCTGGGGGGGGGGGGTGACGGACCTGTCTCGGGAAAGTGAGGATGCCTTCTGGGGGGGGGGGGAAAAACCCCCCCAAACCCCCCCCACGCCCATGTATGGCTGAAACCCGTTTAACTCTACTGAAAACTAAGTTAACGTGGCGGTTTGCGCACGGGTCCGGTGTTTGGGTAAAAGTATGGCTTTAAAAAGGCAAAAACTAGGTAAAGAGACGAATCGGATAGGCCAGAATGAATTAAGGCAGAAGAATAGAAGGCGCAGACGTAAGTGGGGACCGGGAGGATCGGTTTTAGATGCACGCTTTTGTTGGAGATTTCGGAAAGTTCGGCTTAGAAACGTCAAGTAGGCGTTTAGCGTTGACGAAGCCAAGGCTATCAGCGCTGGAACAATGACAAGAACAAAATTCTGCACTGGAAGGCAACGGAGGGTTACAATCCACGGAAAGCGGAAGGCTAATGAAATTTCTATAACAACAAAGGCAGAGTTCACGCGTAAGAGGGAGGGTAGGGAAGGCTTTAGGCGATGGGAGCAAACAAAAAGGCAGTCTAGACTCACACTGCAAACTGAACTAAATGATTGACTGACTACACATTGACTGACACTTAATTTGCATGATGAGCAGATGCGCAGTACAGTACGTACAACCTGTACTGCTCATACACGTTATGCTGTACTGACAAAACAGAGTCAAACTTTTTACGCGGCCCCCGCGTATATACGATATTCAGAATCTCATATTTTTATGTAATTTCGGGTATGTCAATTTTCCCACGTTAAATTACACTGCTGCGGCAGGTAGGTCGCTTTCACCGTGACTCAGCAAATGCATTATCCGAAGATAGACAGCAGAACTTATGCGAAATCAAAAGAGTTATCCCAGGGTGGTTCGAACCACCGACCTTCTGACTTGAAATCAGATGCTCAGTAAAGTCAAGACGCTTTACCATCTGAGCCAACCGGGCTTGAAGTGTTTCTTTTCAAAAAGTATTACCATTTTTACAGAAGTTGAGAATTAGTTAGGTAAAGTTACCTAAAGTTAGTTAAGTAATATAATTATTACTCTATAGCAATCGATTTTTCGACATTTTATTGATTGCAAACCTCGGTGAAACGTTTGTACTTAGAGTTTGCATGCTGTCGATCTAAATATTATACATACTGATTACCGACGGATACTGATTACCGATGGATATTCGTTGGTAATAACATGTAGCTGCCAACCTTACTGGTTAGAAGTCGGACTCAGTGGTTCAATGGATTGATTCTCGTTCAGCGTGCTATAGATCTTGGGTTCGATTCCCGAGTGAGTAGGCTTCGTATTTTTTTCAAAATCAAACGTTTACTTCCGCGTCAATTGTAGTTATTTTAAAATTAAATTGTAAAATACAGTTAAATGATAATTTCGCAGTTGAACTTTAACACCGGTGATGGTAAACTATTGTTGACAAATTATAGCACGTGTTCAATAGTTTCTGTGGAAAAATGATGTTTTGGCGTCATAAAAATTAAGTTTGCACTCAACAGATATGTCAAACAAGCTCTTCTGCTGAGTGAGGAGTGGTACAGTGTGAGGTCGGAGTGTCAATATTCCAGAGGAAATATTAAACGCGGCCATCAATTGTGGATAAAATAATTTTTTGAATCCCAATATTTGTGAACATTTGCTGCTGAGTTGCTCCAAATCTTGTCTAGTAAACTGTGAACAGTTTTTTAAAGTAAAAAAAAACAAAAAAGTTGAAAAATATTTTTTTTGAAAAAAGAGGGTCTCACCGAGAGTCGAACTCGGAAGACTGGATTAAAAGTCCAGCGTGCTCTCCATTACACCATGAGACCACGAAGAAAGATGTGTTAATTTCGACTGATGTAAGTTTTTCTGCATTCGTTGACACATAAGAGAACTTCATAGAACTTCAGAGAGGTTAGCAAATAATAAAAAAAACATTAAATTAATCATATATGGATTGTGGATGGACATGTGATGGAACCGCAAATCAGATAAAAATTACTATGAAATTTATATCAGTGTAAAAATTGTACGTATAATGTGTGTGATTCTGTGCGACGTTCCTAATGTAATCTGTTTTAAAGCTCGTGATGTCAGCGGGCGGTTAGCTCAATCGGTTGAACTGACCGTCCGTTTCTGAATCGAAACTGCATCGAAACTGCAGAGGATCGATCTCCCGCTAGGTAGGTATCTTTTATTGCAATACAATTTTGAAAGTGCCTGCGTCATGTTTGATTGAAAGACACAGATTATGCAGTGAGAAATCAGGAGGTACCTGCCTTTCTAGTGTTAACACTAGCAATTCGACCTACCCAGAATTACATAGGAGAAACAGATTCTGAATATAGTATATACGCGGCCCCTGAGGGGGCCGCGTAAAAAGTGTTTACACTTCACCAGTGAGCCTTTGGAGCAACTCTGCAGTAAATGTGTACAGAAATCGAAATTTATAAATCTTTATATCACAAGTAATGGCCGCGTTTAATATTTTCTGTGGAATATTGAAACTCAGGCCTCACACTGTAACCACTTCTTACTCAGCTAAAGTGCTTGTTACTGAACAAGTTTAACATGCCTGCAAAGTCGACTGCTTTTGCGACACTACCCTCTCAATCGAACGTTTTGCTGACTTTACAAAAAGGACATCTAAGGTTGAGTTATGTTTCCTCTACAATGATGGTTACGTTGGAAAAAACGGAACTACTTTATCTGATCAGTTTACAATAACAAACGTGTTGATATTTTGCCAGGTGTTGTTCTGGGGAAAAGTTTTTTCGACGAGCACGTGGTTCTGTGCAAACTGCTGTGCGTTCTCTGCGCCCCGGGTTGTCTGGCCTCCATCTACAGCATGTGCTTGATATCAATAAGTCGGTAAGTGGGCTAACTTTCGGGAGGGTTTAAGTGTTGAAGTGAGTAGAATAACACTATTTTAAAGGTAAGAAAGAAATGAAGGCCCCAAAAATCAGTCATAGACCGTTCGCGTCGAGAATGCTAACCACTACCCACAGCCAACAAGTCTCATAAGCCCTATTTCGCATTGGCAAAATAAATGGCAACTACATAATTTCCAAACACTTTCCTGTACGTTCTGTATAATTCAGGCCTAGCCATGTCGAAAAAAGGAGGGAGGATTTTTTTCTGAAAATGCAGACAAGCATAAAGCCTAACATATAAACTTCATCTCCCTTTTAGATACTATTATATCTGTGAATATCCGACGTACATGCGTGTGTTCACTTTGGGACGTATTCGGGCTCTAGTCATTTGCATATGGATTCTATCCTTCGCCGGTCACTTGCCCAATCACATCGGTTGGGGAACGGCGGGGTTCAATATTGCCTTTCGATTATGTACAATTGATATCGAAACCCATTCTTATGCCATCTTTTACGGAGGGTTGATTTGCATCGGAATATTAGTAACCTTTGTGTACTATTGGAAACTGTACAATAAGTTGCGTAAAAGCGCAGCAACTGTAAAAATGATCGCTGGAACGCAACTCAATGGCCAGGAAAAGAATTTGGCCGCTGAAATCCGACTTTTGAAAACAACGTTTAAGGTTTTTGTTGCGTATTTGATTGGCTGGGCCCCAGCGGCGGTTTTAATTCTAGCCGGCTACCGGAAAAAAATTCCGCTTCCAATATACATGACTGCAATTTGGTTGGCTCACGGGAACAGTACGGTCAACTTTTTTGTCTACGTTTTGGACAACAAACATTTTCGGGCACAATATAGGCAAATTTTACGACGCATGATAGGCCGCCAGGCGGTTAGTCCGACGTCAGGCATTTGCATTACGCAGCTAAATGCAGTTATGGTCAACTCGAATCTTCAGTAGGCTTTAAAAGTATGCCCACATTTATTTAAATTTAAGTTTAATTGTAGAGTGTAGGATGTACTCTTGATAGTCCAGACTTTTAACTTGTATCAACTGTTGAATATGTAGCGACTAGCGTTTATTAAATAAACAAATCATTAGACCAGTATAATAGCTACAGACACACGGTCAGCTCCAGCTCCAGCTGACAGCCTAACTCACAGTACTCCAAAGGAAACGACACTTTCAGGTGAGCACACCATTTAAGGTGGTAGTTTCGTATGTGCAGCTTTTTTTGATGAGCTGTTACTCGGTTGTCTTAGAAGCTATTCATTAGCGGTTTTTTGCATTTTAATGACCAAAAATGGTACCGTAAGGTCAAGTATTTGTTTTGTTGACAATTTTGACAGTTTATCCAAAAGACGCTGTGAAAAATCTCAAATTTTGCATTTTTTCATGTTTTTGCGCTATGTTTGATAATAGAAAGAATATGACTTGATGAAGTTTAATTCCATTTTAGTCTAAATTCACTGGTAGGTGTCTCAATACATGCATAGTTTCATTTAGATAAGTTTTCAAATTGCTTCAGTACTTTAAATCTAAGCTTCAAAACAGAACTTTTTTGAATTTCGTAAAACTCAATGGCTTGAGAAAACAAAAAGTACAATGCCTATCAATAATTGCAAAAAAAGGTATCTAGACATTTTAGTTTTCTTCATTTTGGTTAAATATTATGAATATGGACTGCACACATAATCAGCAAATTGACACTTTCGAGTACATGACGTATATTTTAGTATAATGAACTCGTATGCGTTGCCATGGCAACCATGGCAATAAATAAAACCACCATAGTCTAAAGGGACCTATTGTCTTCCAATATGACCGCTAATACATTCAAACGACAATACGGAAGCTAGGTAAAACGAATATAAAACTTCACGTCTTGTCACGTATTTTCGAGCGTTTTTTGTCAAAAATGGGGGTGATACACTTCAGAGCTCATAACCCTGGTTATATAACAGTTGGTAATATGAATTTTGACACAACACTGTGGCTCAACTTTATCTAGTTTGGTACCGAGTTTTGAAGATATGCGTAGCTTAAATTTTACATCACATCATTTTAAAGTGAAAATCGGAGTTAAATTCAGAAAGTGTCAATTTCCTGAAAACAGTTGCAGTTAAATTTGTGTTTTAACGTTCCAAACTGATCTTAAGTAAAATATCTAGATTCCTTTTTTTTAATTTAGTGGAAATCAATACTGTTTTTGAGAAAAAGTTATTTAAAAATTACAAAATATTGTAAAAATAGCCAAAAAATGTCAAAAACACTACTTTTTTTGTTATAACTATGGTGTAACTGATTATAAAGAACAAATGATTTCCCCATATGTTTGCCTAAAAGTGCTTCATATGTGTGCCAATTTTCATAAAGTTAGCTGTTGGTTAGAGCGAATCGCGACAAAAACTGCACATACGAAACTACCACCTTAAATAGTGCGTCTGCCTGGGCCCAATTTTTCGAAAAAAATGTTCTCCGTTTAAGTTCTGCGTTTAAAAGTTCTCCGTTTAAGTTCTCCATCTAAATGTTCTCCGCTTAAAGCTTTCTGTTTAAATGTTCTCCGTTTATTTAAACGGAGAAGTCGACTTCTCCGTTTATTTAAACGGCGAACCTATATGATTGCACGCACATATTTCAAAATGTTCTCCGTTTAAGTTCTCCGTTTAACATTTTTAGATTTTTCGAAGCCAATGATTTGAATTTAAACGGAGAACTTATCTATTTTCCATTGCAGTTTTTCGAAGCTCTGCGTTTAAGTTCTCCGTTTAATTGTTCTCCGTTTAATTAAACGGAGAACTCTAGTTCTCCGTTTAAATTGATATTTCAATGAAAAATGTTCTTAATTTAGAATGGTCTCCGATTAAAATGTTCATTATTTCAATAGTTCTCCGTTTAAATGTTCTCCGTTTTTAAAAACGGAGAACTTTTAATCGGAACTAGCGACCTCCGTTTATTTAAACGGAGAACTTGCTTGTTTAATTAGTGGCTGTGCTGGATCTTTTTCAGTTTCTCTACGAATCACTATTTGCAACACTAAAATGCAATTATGCGAGTTTGCTAATTGCAACACTAAAGTAACTTTAACGTTGTAGGATAAAGGTGGTAGTTGCGTTTTCGAAGTCTTTGTGATTTCTATGCAAACTTTGCGCTCACAGAACTCAAGTTACAAAGAAAGCACGTATTTACAAATATTTACTGCAAGACACCAGACCACCAATACCGACCAATATCTTGGAGCAATCGCCATTTGTAAGCCAGACATCACACAAAGGGACATAAAAGATCAGCAAAACAAGTTAGATATCAGATTGGCCAGCTTGTGAAGTTCACTTAATGTGTCGACGCACAGTTTTTTGCCACAAATAAGAAAAAAGGAAAATGAAGGTACGTTTTTCTTTTGATTTTGGAATAAGCGTCTAGATTTTTCACAATTTATCATTATTGCTGTTACTACTTTACAGTTTACGTACGTTTAGATTCCCTGCGTAACACACTTTAGTATATAATCGCTGATGCGTTGATAAGCATTAAGACAGGGATAAAAGCTTAGTAACTCATTATTTATTCATAGTCTGCTTCCAAAAAATTAAAAAAGGTTTGCAAATACCTCTACGGATATTTTGGCAAACTTTCAGCAAAATTGATTGAGAAACTTTTGAGATATAAACTTTTCTGAATTTCTTCAAAGTTTCTCAATCAATTTCGCTGAAAGTTTGCCAAAATATCCCCAAAGGTATTTGTAAACCTTTTTTAATGTTTTTACAAGCAGACTATGAATCAATAATGAGTTATTAACCTTTATTTCTATCCCGTTTTATGATTGGAGCACGTGCACAACTGCACAGGCGTCTGCCAATCAGAGAATAGAAGCTCGTTTCTGATTGGCCAGTCACATGTTGCATAGAATGTCAACATGTAGCCTGAAAACGACCAGCGCATCTGCCTGTGCTAGAACACAGGCAGGCTGGAGAGTGTCTCACTCTTCTTCTATATAGAGTGAGAAGCTACTATGTACTCTTGGTGCTATCAGTCTGTGTAAACAAACTAAACAGAAAAATTGATAAAAGTGACGAAAATGTGGAATGTGAATAGGTTTTTTAAACGTCATTTTACCGACTGCGACATCATTGCAAACTATATGCTGCACCAATTTTGCTGAAACTTGGCAGAAATATTTGCCTTTAGATAGATTTTCAAAATATATATAGAAAAACAATTTCTGACATTTCAGTGAACAAGTTTTACAGTCGCGTAATATCGACTGCATTCGCGACACTACCCCCTTAAGTAAACGGAAAACTGAAGTTCTCCGTTTAAATAAACGGAGAACTATAGTTCTCCGTTTATTTAAACGGAGAACTCTGAGTTCTATTTTAGATTTCTTCCCAAAATAATTGTTCTAAAATTTTTAAAGTTCTCCGTTTAAATAAACGGAGAACTAGAGTTCTCCGTTTATTTAAACGGAGAACTTTGGAGTTCTATTTTAAAATTCTTCCGAAAATAATCGTTCTAAAAATAGCGAGTTCTCCGTTTAAAAAAACGGAGAACTTTTAAACGGAGAACTTTAAACGGAGAACAATTAAACGGAGAACTAAAACGGAGAGCTTCGAAAAATTGCATTTAGCAGAATCCATGTTCTCCGTTTAAATTCAAATTTGAGGGTTTCGAAAAAATGAAAAATGTTAAACGGAGAACTTTAAACGGAGAGCTTTTAAACGGAGAACTTAAACGGAGAACATTTTTTCGAAAAATTGGGCCCTGGCGTGACATTTAGAGTTTGCCAAAAAAACCTGTAGCTGACTCATACGGAATGTTTAATGAAATTTAATCCGGGGTCTTATTTTGTCTTCACTCCACCATAAATTCATTTGATCCCACGAATTACCTAACCACGTGAAGTTTATTTCTTAAAAATTTTCATGTTAAAGGATTATTTTGGCCCCTGAATACGAAGCCGTTGTACACTTTTGTCTAAGATTCTCTTGGACTCCAATATGCACCACTGGATACCAATACTGAGGGTAAAGTTTAAGACATTAAAGTCTCTAATCTAGGGATTATTTGAGCATTTTGTGATGATTGAAAAAAAACATTTGTCAAAACTGATGCGTCACCTCCCGTCAGACTGTGAGTCTCATATCGAGTGGTGTCCAATCTACATCGCTGTACTGCGCCCGAAATCGTAAGCCAGAGGCTTCCCAGTTGGCCAACACTGTTTTTTGGCTAGACAAAACGCAACGTCTAAAAAAGGCTTTCGTCTGTTGTTTGCAATACATGCACATACTTTGCTTTTTGTAATGTTTGTTTTCGTAAGACGCAGCCGCGCAGAGATTGGAGCATGTTGCAGCGAGCAGCATTTATTGGCCTAGTCTTAGGCCGTCCGTGTTGCTTTACGCAATTGTGATGGCTATGTGATCTTGAACCAAACTCACATCAGCAACTCTAAGTTACTGGGATTCACAGAATCTCAATTGTCCTGCCAACCCAAAAAGATAAACAACTTTTCAAAAAAATTTTCAAACCCGAGGCACAATTTTTGAAAACCGTAACATTTCAAGCTGCAACATGTTTTTTTATGATGCTGGATCTTGATTTCACAGTCTTTATGAAAGTTTTTTAGTATAAAAACTATTGACTGTGTTGCAAAAAACGATATTGTCTGCCAAGCTAATTTGCACACCAGGAGAATACGCAAATTAGTTCATTTGTATACACGGAAAATAGGCAAATTAGTTTAACCAAGAGTACATAATAGTCCTATTAATAGTCCTAACTCTAAGTTACTGGGATTCACAGAATCTCAATTGTCCTGCCAACCCAAAAAGATAAACAACTTTTCAAAAAAATTTTCAAACCCGAGGCACAATTTTTGAAAACCGTAACATTTCAAGCTGCAACATGTTTTTTTATGATGCTGGATCTTGATTTCACAGTCTTTATGAAAGTTTTTTAGTATAAAAACTATTAACTGTGTTGCAAAAAACTATATTGTCTGCCAAGCTAATTTGCACACCAGGAGAATACGCAAATTAGGTCATTTGTATACACGGAAAATAGGCAAATTAGTTTAACACAATACTAAGTTTGCAGTTTCGTAATCACTTACGCTCACACTGCGTACCAGCAAGTCGCTTGCATTCGACTATAATTGTGGCAAAAGCGGGGGCCGCTTTGTATGTTAGCGTTGTCCGTACTAGTGGGGGTAACTTGTAATCAGTCCCGCGCATCCACCCCCAATAACTTTTCTTATAAGCGAAAAATATTCTCGGAACTGTAAGCACGTCGCAACGAAATCTACTGAAAATTTGTTAGATCTCTCTCGCAAAACGTGCTTGTTTTTCTGTCTGTACCTATAAAAGATTTACTCTTCATTCAATTAGAGGATTAGTTGCTAATGTACTAGCAAGAGTACATAATAGCGTCTCACTCTATATAGAAGAAGAGTGAGACACTCTCCAGCCTGCCTGTGTTCTAACACAGGCAGATGCGCTGGTCGTTTTCAGGCTACATGTTGACATTCTATGCAACATGTGACTGGCCAATCAGCGCGTAGATTCCCTGCGTAACACACTTTAGTATATAATCGCTGATGCGTTGATAAGCATTAAGATAGAGTTACAAGCTTAATAACTCATTATTTATTCATAGTCTGCTTGCAAAAACATTAAAAAAGGTTTGCAAATACCTCTAGGGATATTTTGGCAAACTTTCAGCGAAATTGATTGAGAAACTTTTGAGATATAAACTTTTCTGAATTTCTTCAAATTTTCTCAATCAATTTTGCTGAAAGTTTGCCAAAATATCCCCAAAGGTATTTGCAAACCTTTTTTAATGTTTTTACAAGCAGACTATCAAAGAATAAGGAGTTATTAGCCTTTATCCCTATCCTGTTTTATGATTGGAGCACGTGCACACGCGTCAGCCAATCAGAGAACAGAAGCTCGCTTCTGATTGGCCAGTCACATGTTGCATAGAATGTCAACATGTAGCCTGAAAACGACCAGCGCATCTGCCTGTGCTAGAACACAGGCAGGCTGGAGAGTGTCTCACTCTTCTTCTATATAGAGTGAGAAGCTATTATGTACTCTTGGTACTAGCCTTCACTTGATCACACAACATAATCTCAGGGATCAGAGTAAAAGGGACTTATCCTCTTCGACATTTTACCAAAATCGTCGTCAGAATATTGAGAAAAAGAAAAAATTAAAATTTCATCCGAGTAGTCATGGAGACCCCACATCCCACATCCCATTGTGAAAAGAATGGATTCCCATTATCTAGAAAGAAATAAGCAAATGAACGAAACAAAAATAACTAAAAGCGCCTAAAAGCGAACTCAGACCGCTCGCGTCGACGTCGAGAATGCTAACCACTGGAACACCACAGCCCCCAAGTCTCGTAGGCTCTATTGCTCTTTAACAACGCTCGTATGAAGTACTTCATAATTTGCGACATCTTTAATTGACAATAGTGATGATGTATGTCAAAAAAAAGACAGAAATTTAGATATTAATGACATTTTACT
>JASANF010008405.1:0-10660 GCA_030248245.1 Trissonchulus sp. WLG1_4 | reverse complement strand
GTGTACTTCGTTTCGGTACATCTATTGCTTATAAAGGTATAATATTTACCATGCGTAATAATGCTATGAGCCATTATGTATACTAATGGCTCATATTGAACAACTCAAACGGCAACTGTCCCTTATTTAGTTTAATTAAAGCTGTCCCTTATTTGGTTAAGCTGTCCAGACTCCAGGCGCCAGGTGTCCCTAAATTGGTGCATTTTGAAAATTTTAGTCCCAAGTCTTAAAACCTTCATAAAAAATTTAAATCAACGTGAAACTAAAAAAACTAAATGCCGATAGGTAGCTTAATGACTAGGCTTCAAAGTGATATAAAAATTATAGCGATTAACCAAAAATTTTACTTGCGCCACTGAAAAAATAAATGGATAATGACATCCTTGAAACACGGATTCGTGACTACACAACTGGACGAGCATGTAATCTCTTGCACCGCCACCCATAAAAAACTGAAATTACAAATCCAAGTTTGCAGCGATATAGATAATTGGATGGGCTATCAAGTGATGCCTCTCATGTGACATAAATTGACCAATCAAGTCTGCGCCATGCAAAATCATCAGAAAATCTGTCCCTTATTTGGGATTGTCTCTTAATCGGTGCAACCTCCCTACTGACTTAAGGCGGTAGTTACGTTTTCGCAGCTTTTTTCAATGTTCTATATTGTAGCAATTACTAAATCAATTTACAAGCGGTCTTTTGCATAATATTAATCAACTTATTTTTCACAAAATTAAAATTTTTCAGGAGTCGATGTTACTCATAGTGTGCACGCCAACTATTTTGGTGAAGCTTATTAGCTCAATTTTATGCATTTATCCCCGTATTTCGTTATTCCTTCACTGTGGTAAAAAAATTCCGCATACAGTCAATCAATTTATACCAAAGGCACATTGATGTGTTATAAAGCTGCTGGTATGCTTAACTAAACGTAATAATTTAGCAGATTTTTATAGTGAGCAAAAGTTTGCCTCAAATTTTTCTAAAAAGTTCAAGAAACGGCAGTTTTTATGACTTTGGTAGGCTGTAACTAAAAAAATACTCAACCTTTTCACTCTCGAAAAAGGTATAGGGCAAATTTTCTTGGCTACTGTCAAATGTGGTTTACTTTGCAATCTTATGAACTGAACAGGATATTGGTTACTTCAACTGAAATCACTCATTGTGTACTTCAAAAATTACGGATTTTTAAAAAAATTTCAATTCAGTTTAAATAGGGTCTCATTCAGCTAATATTACAATAAGCACAGTTTTTCCATACCTGTTGAAAAAATGGCGGACGAAAGTTTTAAAAAATGACGTTTCAGGAGACTGAAGAAAATTATTAACACTGCCAATGCTCGTGGCTGCTGTATCACATATACTGAACAAATTTGGCACGGCCATTGCGAATGTAAATACTAATTTTGACATTGATTCAAAGTTCAAACTTTTACCGCTAATTTACAGCTCAAAAACTGGATTTTTTTGTGTATTTTTTCAGGACTTACAAAATTGTATGCAATTTTTTGCGACTCTTACACTACTCAAAAAAGTCATTCAAAAAAGAATTATTTTATTATCATTTATTATTATTTTAAGACTATTTTCAGCTAAACTGTGACATATTTCTGTTAGTCGTTCTAGGCGATCTGTAAGGCTCGATTCATACTTCTACACGGACATTCGGACATACGGGCAAACAGACGAACGGACATTCGGACAAAATGAACGGCAGAACGGCGGTTGATTTATCTTTCGTCCGTTCAGCCGTATGCCCGTTTGCCCTTCAGCCGTCTGTCCGTTCATCCGTATAAAACGGCACAATTTCACTTGCTCGTATGTCCGGCAAAGTTAAATTTAGTTCAACTACGAAATTGTAGTCTGATCCTCTTTTTTACATACTGTAAAGGAAACGTTAAGAATTTAAAAATTAAAATATGCCCAAAAGCATCAATTTGATCAAAGTGAAGCAATAAAATTTATAAATTTATATCAAATAAAAAATTTGAAATATGCACAAAAATATCAATTTGGTCAAAGTGGACACAAAAATTCTATAAATTAAAATGTAAATATTCCAGGTGCTAGTTTAGGTTACATTAATTATTGCTTGGCGTTCTCATGTGACTTTCAAGGTGCCACTCAGCACTGTTAACGTTATTAATGTAGAGATGTGCAAAAGTTCGGTAATAAAAAAATAACTTTAGTTAATTTTTAAAAAAAAATCGCAGCCTCACGTCTTTACCACTATGATTTTGTCAGCACTTAAGTTTGCAGGGCAGAATTCATTCATGGTGACTGATTATATATTTCAAAGTTTGGCCAGTTGCATCTTTGGATATTTCGAGCGACAAAATTTACTTTTGTTCAACTGTCGATTAACTGATTTTATAAACCACAGGGATAATTCCAAGGTTCTTTTTCGTCTCGCTTCAATCGCCATACTTACGGACTGTCTCTGTATCTCTTGTGAACGAGCAGAAATTCAAAATAGAGCAGGCTTTGAGGATACTCAGACTAAGTAGCTATTGAAACCAATTCTTGATACATGTATGTAGCTCTATAGCCAGAGTTTTGCAGCCAGTTTTGACTATGTTTATTAAACTAACTTTCTCTTTGACGTTAGCATTTTTTCAATTTATCGTGGTGTATTTTGGTATACTGCAAAAACTAATTACATTCATGCTGTTTGCTTTATAATTAATACCACAAGGTTTCGGTAGTACAAATTTACAAGTCTTACAATTATAACACATATTGACTGATGTAACCTTTGCTGCTGGATAATTTGAGAACATCTGAAAATTAATTAGTTGCTGAGTCAAAGCTAAAATTTAAAATTTCAATTTACATTTGCAATCTGTCGTTTGTTTGGGCTAAATTTTGATCAAAACAAAGACTAAAATTACAAGATTAGCCTGAAACCTGGCCAAGGGTGAAAATTATTCGAAAACCTGGTACCAGTTTATTGAATTTTGTTTTTTCACCTTTTTTAGTTCATTCCTTTTTGCGATTCGCTTTTTCTTGATTTTAAATTCAATTTCAATAAACATTAAAAATACATTTGTATAGTTTAGTCGTGGCTAGTTTTTAAACCTATAACATATGCAGTGGTTTACACTCACGTAAAACTCTGAAATCGACCTACAAGTATACATTGCCGTAGATATAGTCAAAAGTGTCTGCCTAAAAATGGGTCCCCTCGGACACTTTTTTCCTGAAAAATGTGTCCCCTTCTGGAAAAATGTGTGTCAGCCCCGAATACCTTTTTCTGGAAAAGTGTTTCCCGGATCTTTTTTCCGGAAAAATTCTCTCACCAAACAGTTTATTCTGGAAAACGCTGTATCCACGAACAACTTTTTTTGCAAATTTGTAAGTTTTTTGAAAATGTTTATTCGTTTTAGGTCAAAATCTGCAGCATTTTCAAAACGACCGACTCCAGAAAAAATGCAGAAAAGTTCCAGAAAACTACTATATTTTAAATGTAAAAATGTTTTAAAATTTGGAGACCAGATAACTACACTTCGGTGACATAATTACGTACAGTTTATATTCAAGACATAGGCTTTACTCGAGGCAATCCTGAGAATATGGTGTTATTACATATTATTAGATATGTTGTTTTGTATCGCTTCAGAAAGATTGAGTCGAATGAAATCGGATCGAATGATCTTGCTCCTGATCCTCATCTTTCATCAAACTATTTGTTTAATTTCTTTTTGTAAATTACAGCTAAGGAAATTTGCCATAAATTTTAATACATTTAAGATTCATTCATAGATTTAGCAAAATGGCGCATTAGTGCAGTGCAGTAAATATTTTGACTTACACCTGGAAGCAAAACTTCATAAAAAAGTGAAGCCGCCGTCTTGAATAAAGCCCTTGTTTGGACCTTCGTGAAATTATAAAGCCACCGGGGATTTTATTCGAGATAATACGGTAGTTCAGAAAACAAGCCATTTTAGTGTTCAGCGAATTTCAGTTTTTAATTCTATGTAATTGAACATGGCACTATAGTTAAGCCTGTTTCACACGAGGGCGCATTTTGCTCCATGGCGCGTTGCATGCAACGCGCCATGCAACGCGCCATGGCGCATTACATAGCGCATTGCATGGCGCATTACATGGCGCATTCCATGGCGCATTACATGTCGCATTTTATGGCGCGTTGCATGGCGCATTACATGGCGCATTATTTCACATGTGGACGCACGCTATGGAGCATTTTACGAAATAATATTCTAAATCATTCAAAATAATGCTCGATTTTTTATAGATATATAATATTTATCATAAAACGATTTTTAAAATAAGGTATTTTTATGAAGTAATGCAGATTTAAAAATTATGAAGATTATATAAGCAAGTATAGTATTACTATTATTCTAAAAAATAATGCCTAAATAAGCAGCATTGAAAACATTCTATTTTGGCACAATGCCTAAAAATATCACCTGCAACATTCCATCTTAAACGGCCAAAATAAAATATATTAACATAAAGTAAGTACCTAATATTAACGTGATATTAGGTAGCTACTTTGCATTTATTTATAAATCAAACGTAATTTATAAACGTAAATAACAATTTAACAAGTACCATAATTTTTTCATATTATTATTTAATAGTAAAGTTATTAATAGTAAATAAATAATGTTAATTTTAGTGTAATTAGTCATCATACTGATTGAAAAATGAAGTTTTATTAAACCTAATTAGGCGTACTAATAAAGCCTGTTTCACACGAGGGCGCATTTTGCTTCATGGCGCGTTGCATGCAACGCGCCATGCAACGCGCCATGGCGCATTACATAGCGCATTGCATGGCGCATTACATGGCGCATTCCATGACGCATTCCATGACGCATTACATGGCGCATTTCATGGCGCGTTGCATGGCGCATTACATGGCGCATTATTTCACATGTGGACGCACGCTATGGAGCATTCTACGAAATAATATTCTAAATCATTCAATATAATGCTCGACTTTTAAAATTTTATTGGACATAGCCTGTTTGTCTGTTATTATAAATACACATAATAATAATAAACATATTATTTTTTATAGATATATAATATTTATCATAAAACGACTTTTAAAATAAGGTATTTTTATGAAATAATGCAGATATATTTAAAAATTATGAAGATTATATAAGCAAGTATAGTATTACTATTTTTCTAAAAAACAAGCAGTATTGAAAACATTCTATTTTGGCACAATGCCTAAAAATATCACATGCAACATTCCATCTTAAACGGCCAAAATAAAATATATTAACATAAAGTAAGTACCTAATATTAACGTGATATTAGGTAGCTACTTTGCATTTATTTATAAATCAAACGTAATTTATAAACGTAAATAACAATTTAACAAGTACCATAATTTTTTCATATTATTATTTAATAGTAAAGTTATTAATAGTAAATAAATAATGTTAATTTTAGTGTAATTAGTCATCATACTGATTGAAAAATGAAGTTTTATTAAACCTAATTAGGCGTACTA
Organism: Trissonchulus sp. WLG1_4; assembly: GCA_030248245.1. Lineage (NCBI taxonomy): Eukaryota > Metazoa > Nematoda > Enoplea > Enoplida > Ironidae > Trissonchulus > Trissonchulus sp. WLG1_4. The sequence continues at coordinate 5,160 of JASANF010008405.1, read as the reverse complement.
ATAAAGCCTGTTTCACACGAGGGCGCATTTTGCTTCATGGCGCGTTGCATGCAACGCGCCATGCAACGCGCCATGGCGCATTACATAGCGCATTACATAGCGCATTGCATGGCGCATTACATGGCGCATTCCATGGCGCATTACATGTCGCATTTTATGGCGCGTTGCATGGCGCATTACATGGCGCATTATTTCACATGTGGACGCACGCTATGGAGCATTTTACGAAATAATATTCTAAATCATTCAAAATAATGCTCGATTTTTGAAATTTTATTGGACATAGCCTGTTTGTTTGTTATTATAAATACACATAATAATACTAAACATATTATTTTTTATAGATATATAATATTTATCATAAAACGATTTTTAAAATAAGGTATTTTTATGAAGTAATGCAGATTTAAAAATTATGAAGATTATATAAGCAAGTATAGTATTACTATTATTCTAAAAAATAATGCCTAAATAAGCAGCATTGAAAACATTCTATTTTGGCACAATGCCTAAAAATATCACCTGCAACATTCCATCTTAAACGGCCAAAATAAAATATATTAACATAAAGTAAGTACCTAATATTAACGTGATATTAGGTAGCTACTTTGCATTTATTTATAAATCAAACGTAATTTATAAACGTAAATAACAATTTAACAAGTACCATAATTTTTTCATATTATTATTTAATAGTAAAGTTATTAATAGTAAATAAATAATGTTAATTTTAGTGTAATTAGTCATCATACTGATTGAAAAATGAAGTTTTATTAAACCTAATTAGGCGTACTAATAAAGCCTGTTTCACACGAGGGCGCATTTTGCTTCATGGCGCGTTGCATGCAACGCGCCATGCAACGCGCCATGGCGCATTACATAGCGCATTGCATGGCGCATTACATGGCGCATTCCATGACGCATTCCATGACGCATTACATGGCGCATTTCATGGCGCGTTGCATGGCGCATTACATGGCGCATTATTTCACATGTGGACGCACGCTATGGAGCATTCTACGAAATAATATTCTAAATCATTCAATATAATGCTCGACTTTTAAAATTTTATTGGACATAGCCTGTTTGTCTGTTATTATAAATACACATAATAATAATAAACATATTATTTTTTATAGATATATAATATTTATCATAAAACGACTTTTAAAATAAGGTATTTTTATGAAATAATGCAGATATATTTAAAAATTATGAAGATTATATAAGCAAGTATAGTATTACTATTTTTCTAAAAAACAAGCAGTATTGAAAACATTCTATTTTGGCACAATGCCTAAAAATATCACATGCAACATTCCATCTTAAACGGCCAAAATAAAATATATTAACATAACGTAAGTAATATTAACGTGATATTAGGTAGCTACCTTGCATTTATTTATAAATCAAACGTAATTTATAAACGTAAATAACAATTTAACAAGTACCATAATTTTTCCATATTATTATTTAATAGTAAAGTTATTAATAGTAAATAAATAATGTTAATTTTAGTGCAATTAGTCCTCATACTGATTGAAAAATGAAGTTTTATTAAACCTAAGTCGTTTGGCGTACTAATAAAATTTAGTTACAGTAGGCGGGGCTAAGCCAACTAGTTAAGTGACAGCTGCTTCTGATTGGCCGCTGAATGCTATGCGCCCTGTGATACGCCATGAAAATTGCAGAAAATTTGATTTTGCGCCATGAAAAATTTTCAATGGGAAAATTTCATGGCGCATTGCATGCAACGCGCCATGCAACGCGCCATGAAATGCGCCATGCAATGCGCCATGGAATGCGCCATGAAATGCGCCATGCAATGCGCCATGCAATGCGCCATGTAATGCGCCATTAAATGCGCCATGAAATGCGCCATGAAATGCGCCCTCGTGTGAAACAGGCTTAAAATTTAGCTACAGTAAGCGGGGCTAAGCCAACTAGTTGAGTGACAGCTGCTTCTGATTGGCCGCTGAGTGCTATGCGCCCTCTGATGCGCCATGAAAATTGCAGAAAATTTGATTTTGCGCCATGAAAAATTTTCAATGGGAAAATTTCATGGCGCGTTGCATGCAACGCGCCATGCAACGCGCCATGAAATGCGCCATGCAATGCGCCATGGAATGCGCCATGGAATGCGCCATGCAATGCGCCATGCAATGCGCCATGTAATGCGCCATCAAATGCGCCATGAAATGCGCCATGAAATGCGCCATGTAATGCGCCATGTAATGCGCCATGAAATGCGCCATGTAATGCGCCATGAAATGCGCCCTCGTGTGAAACAGGCTTTAATGTGGTTAAAACTCTCGAAAAGCGCTAGTTGAAAAAGTGATGAAAATATTGAAAACTTCGGATGAAAATTTAAGCAGTTATGACTGATAATATTTATGACTCGTAATTTATTGTTGATTGTCAATTTAGTTCGACTAAGTCATTATTTGTGTCTTATTTTAAATGTTAGTGACAGCGTGTTCAATTTTTTTGTAAGTAAAAATAATAGTAGAGTCGCATAAAGTCAAAATAATTAGACAAAAACATTTATTTTCAAGCAATATTTTGACATCAAAACTTGTACAGCAATTACAGAGATTGTCACTTAGCCTAATGTGTTTTAACTCAAACTCAACTTATTGGGTATCATCTAAGGCCCGGTTCACACAGACGTACTTTTTACTTTTTACTTTTTACTTTTAGGCCAAAAGTAAAAATTTCGGTTCATACAGAACGTACTTTTTACTTTTTACTTTTTACTTTTGGCCAAAAGTAAAAGTAGAAACGCGTTCTACTTTTTACTTTTTACTTTTTACTTTTGGCCAAAAGTAAAAGTAGAAACGCGTTCTACTTTTTACTTTTTACTTTTGCAATCTAGCCAACAAGAATGCTCTAACAGAAGCTCCGCCTATTGAGCTTCATGTTTATTGGTTAGATTTGCTTTTTGACATACAAGTGCGCCTAAGCCAGCCAATTGAATGCAATCTTTCTTAAGTAAAAGCAAGAGTACATAATAGGACTCCTAGTTATATAAATGTTTGGTATATATATATATATATATATATATATATATATATATATATATATATATATATATATATATATATATATATATATATATATATATATATATATATATATATATATATATATATATATATATATATATATACTAGCTAGGTACTGTAACTTGCAATTATTAATTATTTTATTTTATTTTTAATTGATTAGAACGTCTCGCCATGTCAAGACAGCAAGGGAATTCGTTCAAGACAGCAAGGGGGTTCTTTCAGGACAGCAAGGGAATTTTTTCATGGCAGCAAGGGGGTTTTTACTGAAAGAAAGAACGCATTTTCATCGAAATGACCCAAGGGGGATTTGAACCACCAATCGCTGGATTTCTAGACCAGTGCTCTACCATTTGAGCTACTGGGCCTATGCTAAGCTTTCGTAAAACCCTTTAAATACTCTAACGGGCCTATCTGGCTTCACTCCTACTTATGCTATGCCGCTTTAGAGAATGAGGGGGCTAGGTTTACACTCGCAACGTATTAATTATTCTAATTAATTATTATTTTAGTAGGTCTTAAACGTTTTACAATTAATTTGTTAAAAGAATTAAAATACAAAACGGAACAATCAAAGAATTATTAGTGGACGTCGTCGTCGCCCCCCCCCCCCCCCCCGATCCGGATAGGCACTTTTCGGCAAAAAAACGACTCATCAAAGTAAGTCAAAACATTTCAAAACATAAGTCAAAACATTTCAAAACTTTTATTCAAAGTTAACAAAGCCCTATGCTTACTATATAAGCCGATACTTTAATCGTATTTTGATGCAGAACAATGCTTACATGTAATTAGAAAACGAAAAGTAATATAAAGTCCTGCCGCCCCTGAGGTGGCGGCAGGAAAAACAAAGCCCCCTGGGAAGATTAGTAGGCAATCAATATTAGTCGATTCATACTTACTGTCGCATGTCCGTTCAGCCGGCGCAATTACCCAATATTTCCGCCACTAATAGTGTATATGATATGTATATGTATATACTAATTAATAAGTTAATAAAAAAGAATACTTTGATCGCACTGCAAATTGTGTAAACCCAGTTCTGCGCATACGCTTGATTTACTTAGCTTTTAATAGTTTTTTTTATATGAATATAAGCAGCATGTGAAAGTTAAACATATATATTAGCTGATGGCCGTTTTCCTGTTTTTTCATAAACTTAAGGCCTCTTCCTTCACACGAGGGCGCATTTTGCTCCATGGCACACGCACGCACGCATATTCAGTTGTAAACGCACGGCTTCAAAAACACTGGGTTACTCGTTGTAGTTTTCAGTAGTGTAACATTGCATCTTAACGAGACTTAGCAAAAAAACAAGTGTCTGACGGTGAAGTGAAAAAACGCAGTATGACTTCGCCCAGAAAGGTTCTATTTTTGATACTTAGCCGCAAACCTCGCATGCCAAGTTTATCAAGTAAACAGCTAAATTTAGCGCCAATTATTTAATTATAACATCTTTTGCAGTAAACACTTTTATTATTCAGCAAAAGTGTACCAAAATTAACTTGCCCGTCAGTGTTCATACTGAGGTCACGGATGTATTTTCTTCAACGACGTAATTTCACTTGGCTATTAAAAACAGAGTTTTGCCCGCAGCTACATAGCTACGGGACTTAAAAACCGTCAAAACGGTTCTATAAGTTGTTTGAGCAGTTATGCCATCAAAGTATTAATGAATGTACCTACAGACAACAGTGAAAGCTGACAGGCTTAAAGTTGTTGAATGAAGTCTTGCCTACGCAGTTTTTGCCATATGCTAATTAACAGAGCAGGAAAAGTTACTTCCATCTAATTAGAGTGTTAGAGAGGTATGCCTTTTGAAGCGTGCATGGCCAATATGAATGTACCTGAATGTCTTCTTTGGATAGTTCACTATTAAAACTCCTAGCATCAGTTGATATTTATACTAATAATGGATTATGATTGATCGACTTATGCTTTTCGTTCCGTTTTGAAAAGGAACCATTGTAACGAAAAAATAACTCTTAGGTCGATCAGCGTGTATGGACGATATGTTGTATGGAAGGATACTGGAAGCCTAAGCCTAAGCCTAAGCTTAAATTAAGCCTAAACCTATGCTTTTAAGCCTAAACCT
>JASANF010008404.1:0-14208 GCA_030248245.1 Trissonchulus sp. WLG1_4 | reverse complement strand
CCCAGGTCAAAAATCAAAGTTCTCCAATTTTGCTTATTTTCACATATGTTACTCCCCCAAGGTACCCCAACCTCAGATAAGAACAATTACGCTTGAAGGTGCACTTTTGGTTCGGTGCCTTTGTCAGTGTATTTACATAGGCCAAAGCACGCAAAAAAGCCTAAAAGTAGCCCTTAGATGGACAGTTCTAACACAAACCACATTAAACCAATCAAGCTGAAACTTGGCATAGTAGTAGCTCACATGTATGCGCAAAATCGTGTGATCCGGATTTTCGATATGTATTTCCAATTCTAAAATCGAGGGCGAAATGTGAAAAAATGGCCGTTTTTTGGGCCCGCCAAATTTGAGTGATTTTACATTTGGTGTCACTGCTCAGGCCATGAGCAAAAATTTAAAAAAATGGATCATGGAGGTTGAGATATGACATTAGGCTATCGAATCATGTAAAAATCAGCTTCGTCAGTATTAACAAAAATTTCGAGTAAAGGAACGCTTTGTGAGCACAGAAAACTTTTTTTGCGGCTATGATTTACACGTAAAATTTAATTTTTGGGCGCCCCTAGTAAAAAATTGGCAAAAGCATTGGTTCTAGTTTGTTACATCTGCGACGCGCCTTCCCTGGGGCTACATTGTGTGCAAATTTGAAGCGAATCGGAGAACCTAAAATTTTCACTTATACAGGTAGCCCCCCCCCCCTTAATTTAGGACATTTTTAAACTCACTATTTATTATTTTTTTATTTTTTAGTTTTTTTTACATTATATATTTGTGACATTTTTATTTTGTTAACAATATTTCTGATATTTTTTAATTCAGTATTTTGAGTTAGGTACTCATTTTTTACTTCCGCATTTGCTCTCTAATACCTACATGCGCACCCAAACAAAGAAAAGTTCCACTACAGTACACCTAAATGAAAGTATAAAGTATATATACACCAAAATGGAATTGTCATCTCAACATAACCCTATTTTGTTTCAGCCCGAGTCCATGGACGAATCACCGGACGACTCGTGGTCACGTGAGGGCAGTCAGAACATAGACGAGCCAATTAGCGGGCCCGAGGGCGTCCACTGCGGTCTGTGCAGCAAGTGTTTCTCCCATCCGGCCTATCTGAGACAGCACGCAGCCACGGTCCACTCTGTGTATGCTCGCAGCACAGACTCCGAAGCACAGTGCAGTCTGTGTGCGTTCTGGTTCCCCAACAGACAACTGCTGACTGAGCATATCTCCGTCACTCATCACGTCACCTGAGCTGCAATCTGATTGGCTGATTATAATTGATTGATAGTGTTTGTGTGTAAGGGTCGATTCGTATTGACAGCCGTATGTTCGTTCAGCCGGCAAAATTACTAAATAATCACGCTAATATGAGATCAACTTGAGAGGTGTTTTTGTATGTGCTGTAAGTACCATGAATCGACTCAAAGCGAAAAGAGTGCAGTAGTAGTTAGCTAATTTGAACTAAAAAAAGTGACTGAAATTAAAATAAACTTAGGTTTTTTAATTTCACGAATTGGCTTTGGTGCTTTGCTAATACAAGGTTTTGTTCTGATTTAGCAAATAATCAAAAAAATTTCTATTAAATTAACCAGCTAGTAGCTACGCTACTATTGCATTACCAAATGTGTATAATACGATATTATGTAAATATGTATATAACACTAAATATGACTATGTTATTGCATGTATTATTAACAGCAAGTACAGTGATAATTTATTATGTTTTAGTCATCATTTCACTACATTCCAGGTGTGTACATAATTAGTGACTGTTTTTGTTTATGTTCAAACGTAGGTATTCACAAACTAACCCTATTAAAATATCATAACCAAACAATAAAACTATATGCCACAGTAAACTCAGATACAAATTTATAACTTGATTCGTATCGAAATTTATGATTAAAAATTAATAAAAGTGCCGGTTTAGTTACCTATTAGTCATCATTTTGTGAATACTACTAATACTAATGATTAGTGTTAATAATGATTAGTGTTTTGTGATAGTGTAATGAATCATACCTAGTAGATTAAGTACAAAGTGTAAGTAGTTGATGTTCTCACAGTCTTAAACCATGGACTCTCAGCACTTAGTCCAGTGGTAAGTCTGTTTGTTTGCGCATCCCAAAGGTCAGGGTTCGAATCCAGTCTGACTAATCCTAATCTTTCTTTCGCGTTTCTTTTTCTTGATCTCCAATTTAGCAAGACGGATTAGGCTTACCAGTTTTTTGGCTTATTTTCCACTCAACGCATTATACCAGCGATTAGCCGCTTAATCATTGAGTTTGTCGAATGTAAAGCGGACTTCTGTTTTTGAAGTATCTCATGTTTGGTAGTACTAAGCTTGTATTTTGTAAATTGTGCCTATTTGTTTTGATATATTAACGATTAGTCCATTAGAGTGTTATATTCTAGTCTTGGTGTAAAGCTTTAATTTATGATTAACGTATTAGCTATACCACTTAGCTGTGTAATGGATTGTATTTGAAAGGGTATTACGCATGCACTTCACTAATGGAATTCTTACTTGATACTGGTATATACTTGTTGAACGATTATGGAGAATAACAAATTTCTGAGATTAAAACAAATTAGATTTATATCAAGTTACCCGTTGATTGTACACCGTTCCTGTACAAACATACGTACATACAATATACCATCGAAAATGTACAAAATTTTGCATTGTATATAGAAGTTTCACCAATACGTTCTGCGAAATTGAGAGTTTGTCTTGTAGAATAAATTCCTGAAATGTAAACGTGGGCTTTTTTAACGTTTTTAACGTAACTAACTACGTTATACAGAGATTTTACATTAATTATAACCAAGAGTACATAATAGAAGATCAAGAGTACATCCTATTGTATATACTCTTGTTATAATGTATATAATACAAAAAGTACCTAATAATTGGGTTGTTTATTATTATTCTGTCCCAAGGGAAATCGATGCATTTTTTATTTATTTATTTTTTTTATTTTTAATGTATATATATATTGTTTGTTCCATTTGTGATCACATACTTGCTTGCTGCTGAATATTTTGCTTTAATGTTTGTGATATTTCAAATATAAAACTATACTTGACCGTAAATATATACTGCCGTTTATTGTATATATCGTTTTCAATTCAGAGTCGATTCATACTTACAGCCGTTTTGTCAATTGAGTTAACACTTAATCATCTATCGGCAAAAATGCTAAAGTATGATGCAGATTCATATGCGCATTGCCCAATATTGCTTTTTCGCAATATTGATCGTTGATCCGGCATATATGCATAAAAACAGCTGTGAATATTAGTTAATCAATCTTTATAAACGATTTGTTTTAGTTACTAATTTGGTAGTGTTTATTCTAATTTTGGTAGCTTAGGGTTGATTCATACTTACAGCTGTATAGCCACTTAGAATCAACGAAATAATCACACCACTTTGCTAGCTGAACGGACATACGGCTGCAAGCATGAACCGCAAACGACTTTTACGGACAAGTAATGACATATAATACTGTTTTGGCCTCTGTCGTGCAATAGTGTGTACTGTAATCGTCTTACTGTAGATTGTACTGTACATTGCATTTATTCTTGCTGCGAGCAATCTGTTGTGTATTTTGCATAAATTTCTTCACTCTCAGGTTTTCAATAAAATGAGTCTCTTTCTAGCCAGCTGACATTTTGTTTCATTCAACGAAGGGGGTTGAAAATATAATAGTTTGAGTATAGAGTACTACTATTTTATTGTTTAGTTACTTTAATGTTAATTTATTTAATTCAAACTGTGTTCCAGGATACGAGACCAACTTAATAACTAACTCGATAATTTAAGAATTGTATATTTAAGGCTATATACAAAAGGAACCCCCTTGAATTTTAAACTGTATTTGTGGCTATTTATTTACAAGTAAACAATTGGCCGGTCAGCCGAGGTCAAACGCGTGCCAGAAACGATAAAAGCACTCGGATAACGTCTGTCCGTGTAGGAATTATAAACAGGGACATATGGACAGTTACTGACGGAATTAATGCTAAGAAGCGAAACTGAAGAAATGCTATTTATTAGGACTTGGGCAAGGGCGGTCTTTGATGACAGATTTGCATACAAATTGAGCCAAAGATGTTTCACTAAGTCGGGAACTCGGGAGTAAACCTCAAACAATATTAGCTGCATCTGATCCCCATATTGTCCTGGGGTAAAACATGTTCTCTGGACTAAAATCAACGTCTCGGTTTATACTTATCCTTTCTCTGTCGTTTTGTCTCTAAGGCCCGGTTCATACATGTCCTTAAAGACGTAAGGACAGGGACAAGGACAAGTTTCGGTCAGCAGCAGTGAAGAATTTACAAAAGCGTTTGTGCTAACTTTGCATACGATCTGGATGTGACCCCGACTTTTTTCATGCTAAACATCAACTCATTTGGCCAAGTAGTTTTCTTGGAATCGCTTAAGGACAAAACCATAAGGACAAGGATAAGGACGAGTATGAACCGGGCTTAAGCAGTTTTCCAAAGACTGTTTTGATCTTTTGCACAAAGCAAGTTGACCTCAAGTAAGGGTTGTAGCATGGCTGCGAGTGCACTCAGATATTATTTTGTATGCACGATGCGCTGGAAAGCTCCGAGTGCAAAGCACGAGTGCGCGCAGCGCACGAGTGCTTTGCACGAGGGCTTTCCAAGCAGAGTTGCATACTAATATCTGAGTGTCAGTGCTAGCCATGCTACAACAGACTTGTCACATGGCCTTAACACCGGTGAAAAACAAAAAGTACGGTAGTGGTAGGATTCGAACCCACGCACATCTGACTGCCAGATCCGGAGTTAGGGCCGTAGACCAATCGGCTACGCTACCTTGGATGGTAAATGTTTGAATGACAGCATTGAGTTAGAAGTTAGAGTCAGAAGTTATTGCGCAGAATAATTATTAAATGACATTATTAATGATACGGAACAGCTAAGTAACTGGTGTGTATGAGCAAGCCTACATATGTAACTGGAAGGAGACTACAAGAGCCCTTCACACTGTACGAGCATTAATTTTATCACAACTTGGGTTTTAACTACATAACTAGTTCTGAAGCAGCCGTGGTTGAGTGGTTAGGATGGATGATTTAGAATCTTGATGATTTGTTGCGCAATGGTTCGATTCTCTCAGTTCTTTTTAAGGTTCTTTCTTACTTCTAGCAAGCGTGCGACAAATCTTTGAGTGCACGCTGCGTCGAATTCGTCAATGCTTATCGTGAATTCAGAGAGTGCAACAAATCTCTGAGTGCACATAACTGAGTGCTCCATGTTACACTTGCACTTCACGCCTCTCACAATAATAGCTATTGATCCTCGAATCGATATTTCACTATCCCTATTTCTTGGGGCCTAAATCCTCTACCGGATTAAACGGACGGACTTATTTATTTTAGTCCTAGGTTTAGGATTGGCAAATCGGGAAACGGACTGAACGAGTTAAAATAAGTCAGTGGCTTAATTTTACTTTGACTCCATTCCAAAACTACCAGTGGAGTGTGGACTAAACGGATTTGACATGCACGCTTAACATTAGCGTGCATAGCCAAGTCCACTTAGTCCGATTAACAAGCGCTTCTGCTGAGTAAGAAGTGGTTACATTGTGAGTCCTGACTCCTGAGTGTCAATATTCCAGAGGAAATATTAAACGCGGCCATTATTTGTAGATTAACTGATTTTTAAATCCTTCTTTTTGCACACATGTACTGCTGAGTTGCTCCAAAGCCTTACTGATTACTGATGAACTGTAACTACTTATGAAAACCAGCAAACGCGTTTTAGCGTGCATTAGCCAGCGTTTTAGCTCTTAACATTAGCGTGCATAGCGAACTCCACTTAGTCCGACTAAAAAGCAGTACGCTGAAAGTCCGTTTAATCCGGAGGTTTTGGAATGGCATTTTAAGTGGAATTTTTAAACCGTTTAGTCCAATTAAAATTAACCCTTTAAAGGGGCGGGGCTACCCAGGTCAAAAATCAAAGTTCTCCAATTTTGCTTATTTTCACATATGTTACTCCCCCAAGGTACCCCAACCTCAGATAAGAACAATTACGCCTGAAGGTGCACTTTTGGTTCGGTGCCTTTGTCAGTGTATTTACATAGGCCAAAGCACGCAAAAAAGCCTAAAAGTAGCCCTTAGATGGACAGTTCTAACACAAACCACATTAAACCAATCAAGCTGAAACTTGGCATAGTAGTAGCTCACATGTATGCGCCAAATCGTATGATCCGGATTTTCGATATGTATTTTCAATTCTAAAATCGAGGGCGAAATGTGAAAAAATGGCCGTTTTTTGGGCCCGCCAAATTTGAGTGAGTTTACATTTGCACCGGGATAGATTTTTCTGGGAGAAAATTCACACCAATCATATAATTTGACTATTTTGAAAGTTTTTTCAAAAATGGCGATTTTGGCGCTAAATTTATTTATTTACTTTTCGAAGCAAAATGTTCAATGCCGAAAATTAAGATTAATTGAAACACTTGCAAACGCTGACCTCAACACAGAATTACAGGACAATTAGTCAGTGGTCGTCGTTGAAAATGTTTGCGGTTGAAAATTTTTAGCTTCGATAAATCGGGCCCTGAATAGCCTATAGCCTCTTGTACTGTTACTTTGTACCGATGAGGCAAGTGAAAGCCCGCACACACATATGTAATTCTCTAAGGGCCGTATCCAAAATTAGATTTAAAGGATTATATTTAAAACAATTTTGCTAATAACATAGCACAAAATGAAAATTGCCGGATGAAATTTCGCCCTACACGGCTTACATATATTATTTCTGTGTATGCAAAGTTTCAGTAAATTACGTTTAGGTTTAACTGACGCTGTGTTATGGACGAAATAAAGTTAAATCCAATCCGATAAATCCAAATTTGGATAAGACCCTAAGCCCCCTTCACTTTCCAGTTTACGGATGTACGGCATACGGACAAAGGTCGATTCATACTTTTGAGCCGTATGTCCGTTTGTCCGTATGCCCTACAGTTTCGGGCAGAGTTGAACTGAATTCAACTTTGCCGGACATACGGACAAAGAGCAAATATGCCGTTTAGTACGGATGAACGGACATACGGCTGAAGGCAAACGGGCACACGGCTGAACGGACGAAAGTATGAATCAAACGGCCGTTCTACCGTTCATTTTGTCCGGATGTCCGTTCGTCCGTTTGCCCGTATGTCCCAATGTCCGTATAGAAGTATGAATCGAGCCTTAAGAGCATATTTCAGGCTCAAAATGTGTTGCCCTGACGGAAACCTTTAAGTCTAAGTCCCTTCAGACTCAAATGCTGGCGCTTTCAAATAGAACTGCGCAGCACATAACGACTCTACCAGTGGAATTAGAACTATTTGTTTCAATCATTTCACTTTTGATTAAAACATTAAAATGAAACATTACACATACGGAAGTACGGACATATATACGGACAAAGGTGCGATTCATACTTTGTTTGTCCGTATGCCTTAAAATGCCGAAAGTATGAATCGAACAGCCGTTCTGATATTCAGCATATCGGGACGTCCTTTCATCCGTTTGTCCCAATGTCCGTGAAGTAAGAATAGACCCTTAAAGTCGGCAAAATTGCCCCTGGCGATGAGTCGCAGCGGCACGTGCCGGTCCCAGGCGACTTGGCTGTAACAGCCAAACTATCGTCGCGGTAGTCCCGTCGAATTGGTATAAACAGCAATCTTGATATTGTATAATCTCCAGTTTTGAAAAAATACGTTCAAAACAGTGAAAGTATATGGTTTGGTTGGTGTGAATTTCCCCCCGGAAAATCTACCACGGTGCAAATTTAAAATATTAAAAACAAATAAATAAAAATACATAAAAATATATTTATCGCCAAAATAGCCAGTTGTGAAAAAAATAGGTTATGTTCAAAATAGTCAAATTATATCGTTGGTGTGAATTTTCCCCCCGGAAAATCTACCCCGGTGCAAATTTTCCGGGGGGAAAATTTACACCGTGACACCGCCAAATTTGAGTGATTTTACATTTGGCGTCACTGCTCAGGCCATGGGCAAAAATTTAAAAAAATGGATCATAGAGGTTGAGATATGACATTAAGCTACCTACATATCGAATCATGTAAAAATTAGCTTCGTCAGGATTAACAAAAATTTCGAGTAAAGGAACGCTTTGTGAGCACAAAAACTTTTTTTTGCGCCTACGATTTACACGTAAACTTGAATTTTTGGGCAGCCCTAGTAAAAAATTGGCAAAAGCATTGGTTCCAGTCTCTGCGACGCGCCTTCCCTGGGGCTACATTGTGTGCAAATTTGAAGCGAATCGGAGAACCTAAAATTTTCACTTATACAGGTAGCCCCCCCCCCTTAACCCGGTAAAGGAATGGGCCCTTGGTGTTATGTGCCTAGAACTAGACCAACAACCAAAGTATATAGATTTATTAAATTAAGCAAATAACATAATATAGCATACATACTTTATCTGTATAAAATATAAAATGTAAATACAAAAATTATACAAAATAAAATAAGTTGAATAATAATAGTACATAAAATGCATAAAAAATACAGATGGGGATCACAGTATACACTAGAATCATTTACGATGATACGTAACCAGATAAAATCCATAAATCTACACCATTATTCCATATAAGGATCGATTCATCTTTACAACTGTAAGTTTTACTTACAAAAAAATTACTGGCGAATAACACATTCAATATTCTGGGTTTTTCTCAATTTAACAATGATACTAACGAGCATAATGATGAATTAACCCAAACAAAATGGTCCACAATCATTTAAAATAATATTAATTTTTGTTTTTAGCGGCTTCATTTTCAACCCTTTCGCGATCGATATTTCTAAAAAACACAAGATACAAAATTTGTTTTTTACAGTAAAACAATATGGCTTGCAATAATTAGCTTTATGTAATATGTAATATTTAATTAATTTCTAGAGGATTTACGCTAAATGTAGCATTTCTTGCATGAACAAACTTTGCATCAAGACCAGTTTATATGCAAAAAATTCTGTCAATGCTTCACAAAAGTTGACCAAAAAAGTTATTGTCCTTCTGTCCCTATGTCCTTAAGGACAATTAGTATGACCCCGCCTTCGGAGCTACCGTACTCCTGGACATTGTGCTGTGCCACGCTATAGTCCATTCCCTGCCCAGTGATTTCACTGACAAAGCCTTCGTAGTGCTCCGGGCCAACCATCACGTGAACAGGCCTGCCCACGTGACCTGGACCAAGCCAAAAGTCAAGCTGAAAACACAGCACACAAGAATGTGTGTTTCATATATTAAAGTAATCCAATGGGTGGGATTCACAAACAAGCGTGCTCAACTTAAACCCAGTACAAGTCAAACACGAATAAAATACACATTGTATTTTTCACTATAATGCTCTATTTGATTCGAAAGACCATATTTTTAGACCGAGTTTATAGTTAAACGCCTTTTGTGAATCACGGCCTGGGATTCACAAAAGGTGTTCGGCTTTAGACTAGATGGAAAACGTTATTTTCGAGTGAAAAAGAACATCGTAGAAAAATTCTTTGCGTATTTCATTCGATCACGTGTTTGACATAGACAGAGCTCAAGTTAAACACGCTTTGTGAATCCCAGCCAATTCATACTTACAGCCTGTATCAGTCGGATTATAAAAAAAATCTAAATTGCCGTAATAATGTTTGCTGCCCACTGCTCTTTTGTTAGCTGAATGAGTATGAGCATAAAATAACTGATCTGACTTTGACGTTTGACCCCTAGGTTTTAACAAATTACGTCCAATTTACTAAAACTGTTTAAAAGTATTAACTGATTCGTCACTTCATCCGATATTATTGATCATAGGATTGCTAATTCGGATATTATTGATCACCGCAATAACTGATCGATCATCACCTGAAATTTGTTGTGACCGTACCACTGCTCTTGCAAATACTTCACGTGAGACTCCTGCTTCGGAACCACGTGTAATACTTTGTATCTGCAAACAGAAAAATTGAAAACGATAAAAAATGGACATTAAAACATAATAATCTTCTACTTTCAATCATCACTTATGGACCACAAATTTAATTATCGAAATTCTCAAGTATCCCCTATACATTATCAGTAATGTACAAAAAAAGATGCTTAGTGTGTCTGCAAAAAATTTTAGCTTACAATTCAGCTATATTTTGTAAAAATGTTCATTCAAATGAAATGAAATTTCAGCAATGAAATCTGTTGATCTGAATCTGAAACTCAATCCGTTGATGAATTATTTCCCGTTGCCCCATCACTGTCTAATAGGTTATTAGGGCCCATTCCTTTACCGGATTGAACGGACTGGATGTACTCAAGTTTAGGGTTTAGGAATGACATATCGGACTGAACGGACTACGAAACGTCAATTTTCGTCCGACCCATACGTGGGTAGCTACTAGATTCTGGGGGGTGAGCCACCGGGGGGGAGGGTGAATTTCGCTTCGTTAGCCACCAATTTTTGCTTCGTCAGCAACCTTCAAAACATTCTGGGGGAGTGAAGCACCTGACTGGGGGGGGGGGTGAAGATGCCTTCTGGGGGGGGGGTGAAAACCCCATCCACGCCCACGTGTGGTCCGACCCCATTTCAAAACTACCACTGGAGTAAACGGATTTCAGATGCGCGCCTGATATTAGATTGCATAGTTAACTTCGGTTTTTCTGACTAAAAAGCAGCGCGCCAAAACTTGAGTCCGTTTAATCCGGAGGTTTTAGAATAAAATTATTTTTAAATAGTTTAGTCGAACACCCGGACTAAAATTAGTTCGCATGGACCGGTAAAAGAATGGGTCCTTAAAACCGTATTTTTATAATGATGGAATTAAAATCATATTAATGACAAGTTTGTAAACTTACCCGTCATATCGCTTTTGTTGACTCATGGCTTAAAAAATGCTGCAAGTTAAAATTCTAAAATATGAAAAAACAAATAAAAAAGGAAATAATTACGTTAAAAAATATTTATATACCTTACGGAATTATATATATATAGTTATAAATATTCAAGTATCACATCACAATATTATAAGTGCCAAAACTGATCTGTACTTATACCATACTTAATACTTAAAATTAATAAACATTACTAACAAATAAACTGGGGAAATCTTGATAATTAAATAAAATAGTAAACAAAACTCACCTCTACAAATGGCTGAGATCCGTTTAATATCCAAAATTAGCACCTCCCCCGTGTTCAGAGGTTTTCCAACAATAAAACTGTCTGAAAAAACAAAAAAAATGTTATATAACGCTGTTTTCTGAAATTGACATTAAGATATTTATTTAATATATGTAATGTATTTTGTATGATGTATATTATATACATATTTTTCAGTGAGAAAACTTCCAGAAGCCGTTTTCGTATATCATATTTAAAAACCGAAACACAAAAAAACTACTGAAAAAATGCCCAAAACACAAAACGTACCTGTGAATTGAAATACTGAAAAGAGAGCAAAAAGTCTGATAAAAATCATTTCAAGTTTATTACTCAATACAGTCTACAGTCTAAACGTAAACAGAATTTAGTAAACCAATGGTCAGTGTCAAAACAAGGCCATTGACTTGTGCTGTCTTCAAAATGTTGATATTTAGTTTTAATTTAATAGTTGTTTACACCGACTAGAATCTGTAGTGGACTGGGGTAAGTTGTATACGGTAAGTTATTAGGTGAATAAGTGCCAAAACTGATCATTAAAATAATTAGTTAAAAAATTAAGTAAGTTGCTAAAATTATACCTAGTTAAGCAAAAAAAAGAAATCTTTTTATCTATTTTTTACAGAAGCAGGAATCGATGTCACCACAGACTCAGAGCGAGAGATTGTGGAAAAATTGGTTCGGGCCGGTTTCGGTGAAAAAGTAGCCGCAAAATTGGTGCATTTCGGGGAAACAGCAGCTATGACGGCCACAACTTTGATTCCGGAAACACAAATTAAGGCGTCAGTGGTGGTAGAACGCTATACGTCAAAGAAGAAACAACGAGCGACAGCGACAGAGAAGCAACAGCGAACTACTACGACAAGTGCTACGACAACCACAACTGAGACGTCAGCTACGACTATGATTTGCTGGCCATCATCGACTACGACTGCGACACCGATGATGACAATGACAACGACAACAATACCGACGACAACAACAACAACTACTACACCAACAACGACCACAACTACGACGCCGACGACAACAACTACGACGCCGGTGACGACTACCACGCCAACGACTACAACACCAACGACAACGACTCCAACGACACCAGCGACAACGACCATGACTCTGCCAACAATCACCACAACACCGACAACGACGACGCTGACGACCACCACACCGACAACTACACCAGCGACTACAACGACAACAACACCAACGACGACAACGACCCCGACTACAACGACGACAACGACAACAACCACCACCACACCGACAACTACACCAGCGACTACAACGACGATAACGACCCCGACTACAACGACCACGACACCGACAACGACCACGACACCGACAACCACCACCACCACACCGCCAACTACACCAGCTACTACAACGACGACAATGACCCCGACCACAACAACCACGAGACCTATAACTACACCAGCGAGGACAACGACTACAACAACAACATCCACTGGGGGTTGTGTGCTGGGTGTGGTGTGGTGTGGGTCGAAGGGGTCGTTGTGGTCGGGGTCGTTGTCGTCGTTGTAGTAGCTGGTGTAGTTGGCGGTGTGGTGGTGGTGGTTGTCGGTGTCGTGGTCGTTGTGGTCGGGGTCGTTGTCGGTGTCGTGGTCGTTGTAGTCGGGGTCGTTATCGTCGTTGTAGTGGCTGGTGTAGTTGTCGGTGTGGTGGTTGTTGTGGTCGGGGTCGTTGTCGTCGTTGTAGTAGCTGGTGTAGTTGTCGGTGTGGTGGTGGTTGTTGTCGTTGTCGTCGGTGTCGGGGTCGTTGTCGTCGTTGGTACTGTTGTCGTTGTAGTCGCTGGTGTAGTTGTCGGTGTGGTGGTCGTCAGCGTCGTCGTTGTCGGTGTGGTGGTGATTGTTCTCAGAGTCATGGTCGTTGTCGCTGGTGTCGTTGGAGTCGTTGTTGCTGTTGTAGTCGTTGGCGTGGTAGTCGTCACCGGCGTCGTAGTTGTTGTCGTCGGTGTCGTAGTTGTGGTCGTTGTTGGTGTAGTAGTTGTTGTTGTTGTCGGTATTGGTGTCGTTATCATTGTCATCATCGGTGTTGTAGTCGTAGTCGATGATGGCCAGCAAATCATAGTCGTAGCTGACGTCTCAGTTGTGGTTGTCGTAGCACTTGTCGTAGTAGTTCGCTGTTGCTTCTCTGTCGCTGTCGCTCGTTGTTTCTTCTTTGACGTATAGCGTTCTACCACCACTGACGCCTTAATTTGTGTTTCCGGAATCAAAGTTGTGGCCGTCATAGCTGCTGTTTCCCCGAAATGCACCAATTTTGCGGCTACTTTTTCACCGAAACCGGCCCGAACCAATTTTTCCACAATCTCTCGCTCTGAATCTGTGGTGACATCGATTCCTGCTTCTGTAAAAAATAGATAAGAAGATTTCTTTTTTTGCTTAACTAGGTATAATTTTAGCAACTTACTTAATTTTTTAACTAATTATTTTAATGATCAGTTTTGGCACTTATTCACCTAATAACTTACCGTATACAACTTACCCCAGTCCACTACAGATTCACAGCGAGAAGATTGTGAAAAATTGGTTGGGCCGGTTTCGGTGAAAAAGTAGCCGCAAAACTGGTGCATTTCGGGAAACAGCAGCTATGACGGCCACCATTCCCGGAAAGACAATTAAGGCGTCAGTGGTGGTAGAACGCTATACGTAAAAGAAGAACAACGACGACAGCCGACAGAGAACAACGCGAACTATTACCTGCTACGAGACAAGCCACAACTGAGACGTCACTACGACTAGATTTGCTGGCCATGATGAGAATCTACGACTACAACACCATGATGACATGATAAGCCGACACCAAGTACCGCAACAAGAACAACTACTACACCAACAACGACCACAACTCGACACCCGACGACAAGGCCTACGAGACGCCCGGTGACGACTCCACGCCAGACTACAAGCACCAACGAGGTCCATCGACACCCAGCGACAACGACCGTGACTCTGACAACGGCCACCGCGCGCGCACCGCCGCACCTGGCTA
>JASANF010008403.1:0-24288 GCA_030248245.1 Trissonchulus sp. WLG1_4 | reverse complement strand
GGTATGCACACACATTACAATCTCTCACTTGATAAGGCTTGAGCTGAGTCAGCCCTCAGGGACCGGACATGCGCCGGGGCGGCCCGCTGGACCCTCGGCTTATTCCGGACCGGCCGACTTATTCCTGCAGCGGGCCCTGCCCGGAAGCCGGAAGCGCGCCATTTGGCCCGGCCGGCTGATCGCAAAATTCTATTCCTACATAGTATTACGTGCTGCACTGCGCCACCATAATCCTGTCAGGCAATTAGGGTTTTCCTAGCATAATCTTGTCAGGCAATTAAGGTTTTCACCAAAAACCCTAATTTGGGACACTCCTAGCAAAAAACCTATTAAGTAATTTTTAACAGAATATAGTTCAAAAATAGGGTTCATACTTATTACTCTAAAAATCAACAAGTAACAAGTATCATCAGAATACATGTTAATAAAAACCATACTAAATATCATATAATATCTTATCACAAGGGCAACCAATTTCTACTTACACAAAATTTATTCTTCGTTATTCCACCTGTATAGCTCAGATATTGTTTGTTGAAACAACTACCTGGCTAGTTTTTACTACACTTTGAAGGAAAGTTCTTGATTCCCCTTAATTACTACAAATGACTTGCAATCAATGGCAGGTACAAATTAACACAAGAACAATGAATACGGGCAATGGAACAAACAATATCACCAAACGGTGTTGGGGGAAAAAGGGCGAGTACTGGCTTATGACATAATTACTTTATTACATAATTACTTATTAATATAATTCATTTTAACACATTGCTTCCACATGTCATTTCGTACAATACTTAACTCACCACTTTTCACTTCAGAAGTATTGGCTCGAGAAACTTAGGTGCTCATATTACGTAAATATAGCTTACTTCTTGCAGCTTTACACAAAAATTTCAGCAACATTTTATTAATCAGGCGCTCGTTATCCCTTGTTTTATAGCGCCATTTTATGCACAGTACTGTAGTTTGTGACCCCGGGGTCATTTGTAATATTTTCACATAAGTCTTATGGGTCAATAAAGTCGTTATTTGTGTTTCAGAAGCTTTTTTACATAACTTCTTGGATCACGTCATGTTCTCTCATAAATTTATATTTTTTATCTAATTCATTTATTCATTTATGCGTAGCTTGATAATTGATACATACAATTTTTATGTAAAGAGTTCAGGCTACTCATAAAATGCTAAATGTTGGTTCCAATTTACTCATATACCTATTCAGGACTTAGATTACACTCCTTTGAGTAACGTTTATAACTCCTTTTCTGAATAATTAGTATGAATTAAGTATATAATTAAGTATATATAATTAGTATAATTAGTACCTCAAAAAAGTATGAAAACTGGTATGCTGGGTAAAGTATAAAATGGCATAGTTTAGGGACCGTATTTTTTCAACTTTGTTGCACTTTTTAAAAAACCGATTATAAGAATTTACTTATGAAACGACAGCAAGTATGGTGGTAACTGTTATGCGCTTAAATCATTACATCAACTAACAAACCTATTTATTATTTTTATTTTAATTGAGATTTCAAATGAAGCCACCCTCAGCACCAATATCTTAGCTGTGCTCGTGCCTGTTAGGCATCTATTTGCGGATTGCGTGCGCATGCACATTCCATGCGGTTTCCAGCGAAATTATGTAATTTTATGTGATAACTTTATGGGAGAGGAAGATTGGAAGATTTTTAACCTTTAACTTCCACTTGGGGGATTTTGTGTAGAGATTTTTTAAACTTTTTTTTTTTTTCGTAACCTACTCATAATTTCACCCATAAATTCAATATAGATATACAATAAGAGTTTATGTAAAGACTTATGTAAAACTTCTGAAACTACAAATTTGACCCAGAATGGCCCCCAATTACATGAATTCAAGTTAAAGTCGTTTGTATTTAGTAATTAGTTGTGTTGACAGCTGATAAGAGCTGATAGGATAAAAGCTGAAGTTCAGTGTATAAGCCCAAGTCCTAGCTTCGGTGGTTTCCAACTTGCACAAATTTGAACTATTCAAAAATAGATCAGTTATTAGGTTAAAGAATAGTTTCCGCTTGTAGCGTTAACAGGTGGTATTTGTGGCGGACAAGACGTTGTTGGTGATGAAAATTGAACCAAAATAATAATGTAGCTGAAGATCAGTGTATAAGCCTAAACGAAAAATATCAATGTTACTAAAGTTATGTTATTGATACATTCCAAATCGATACATGGCTTTCTTTCAAGATTTACTACATTTCAATAGAAATCACAATCACTGAAAATAACAACTCAGTCTTTCAAAAAAATTGTATATTTACATCAATTAAATTTATATTTGTATTATTAGGTATATTTTGATATTTCACACGATTTTTCGTACACTAAACTACAATTTTGCGTCATATCATTTCTGCGTCTACAGCTTGAATGAATAAGAATACATACTTTCATTGTAATTGATAATAGATTTGCTTCAGTTCAAAAAAACTGCTGAATTTAACATGAATTGGAAAGTCTAACTAGAAATTAACGTACTTCTAATAATAGCTGACGCCGCATCGGAAATAAGTTTCCCATTTCGAGTCGGGTTTGGTCGTGCGTCAGCAAGTTTCGCAAAACAGTGGCGCATCGTTTTGCTTCCTTGTCAAATTTCCCACTTTGGTTCAACATTTTAGCTTCGGTTTTTGAAAATACATCTAAAATATGTCAACAAATTTAACGTATAAGGTTTGTTTACATGTAAAACTTACTGCCATTTTATTAAGGATTATTTTATTAAATTTATGTCGAATTAACTTCATTTTTTTGACTACCATTGCTATAAGCAAAAACCTAGGACAAAAACCTAGACCTAGAGAAAACAAGTAGACTCCGAAAACCTTCCTTCGTAGAGAGTTTTATTTGTTTAAAAAACTGAATAAAAAACTTTCGCAAAACTCAAATATGTACATAGGTAGTAGCGAGACTAAAAATCGAACCAGCTACCTACGGTTCACGAAACAATGACACTGACCACTCACCACTTACCTTTTACGAAAGGTTACTTTAACTTAACCACAAATACAAAAAGTCACTTAATTAAAATATTCAAAACTTTTACTAGTCACTTCAAAAATGTTACTAGACAAGAACCTCGTTTGTCTATTTGGTTTTAACTCTGCTGATCCGTCAAAGGTTCATTGGCTAAGAATTGATTTGCTTTGCATTTGGTGGCCCAGCTTCAGTCCTGCTGCCACACATGATAACCTCTTTTTGATTAAGCAATGTAAAAGTTTGACTTTTTTATCGCAAAAAAAGTATTTTTTATGGCCTTATTATGATATTTGATCGCAACTCCGGCAGTCAACTGTTGTGCATAAGACACAGCTGATATTGTAGCTTATTTCTAGCAGGAGCAGTTTAACTATGACAAGCGGGCAATTGCTGTGTTAACATTCTAGCGTGAGGTACATTATGCATGAGTGATGGCGCAAAATTTTACAAATTTTCAGCTTTGAGCACTTATAGCTCAAAAAAGGTGCGTCCTAGACCCTTAACCGACTGACTACGTTTTGTTTTTAATTAAATTTTCTATCGAATGGTTGTTTCGCGAGATCTCTACGGCGCGCATAGCTTGAGCAATGGCCAAAAAACTGGAAGTTGTCAAAGTTTGGCTGCTTAAAGAAAGAACCTCTGTAAAGGAAAAAATTTTATAGAGAAAATTGTATTAAAACTACTACTTAGCGTGTATTCAAACAGTTAGCATTATTTACCCTAATGGTAAAGATTAGTTAAGATTGTATAGAAGTGACAACTAAACTAAAGTCTGTAGCACATTTGTGAAATTGTTTTGAGTCTTCTTTAAATATTCTTGCAACAATAGTATTTAGTTATTGGGGTCTACTTAAGTAGATTTATGTATATAGATAGACGCGCTGATTAAGCACTCTGAGGTTTCATTTTTTTAGCGACAGCGCTAAGTCCAGGCAAGGACTGAAGTAATTAAGCAGACAAGCATAAATGTAAAATGTAAAAACAGTTGACTGTATACAGTAGTTTATATATAAAAACACTAAATACAATTTTGAACAAAATCCGTGGTTCAGTACCTGGCAGCTGGTCCAGGATTTCATTCAAATAAGACGACGATATGACTAGAAAAGCCATAAAACCTGCTGTAAGGCACATCATTGTTACCATCGCAAGGCTGAAGCCATTCCGGCCCCATGTTGATAGTGTTAGATAAGTTACCAAAGACAAGCCTGAAAAAATTATTGAAATAAAAAACATGCAGTGTTGTAGATGAAATAGGGTATACTCGAGGGCTGTGCTGCAGTAGATAACATTCTAGAGATCAGCCTGAGCAGCCCGGTCTCTATGTCTGGCAACCCCATATTATTTTTTTGAAAAACGTGAGGATTCTTTGTTTTTTGAGATTTTCCCCTTCTTTTATACAGGTAAAATAAAAAAATTAAAGCAAAAATTTTAGTTTTTGTTTTGAAAAATTGCAAATGAAGTCACTAGAGCATGAGCCAGGCCACTGGCCGTGCCGCAGTATATAAACCGATAACCTTTTATCCTGGTGTAAGTTTCAGTTAATCACTTATTAGTTATTTAAACAAGAGCACTCCTCTCAGTTTAAGACTGTACAAAAAGGGCTATTTTGTGCTCTGCATTGAACGCAAGCCCAAAGCATAATAGGCAGATTGTTATATGTTTCTCTTTATGTATTTTTGATGTAATCAATTTGATTGCATTTTATTAAAGTGAGTAGGGGGGGGCGGCCCTTTTTTTCGCCGGGGGGCGGGTTTAAAGGTAGACATAACATTTCAGTTCCAGACAAGACACAGTTAAGGTTTAAATTGTTTGCTTTGTTCAGATTAAAACTGCTTTGCCGCACTTAGGAAAATTTTATTGTGGGATAGAGTTACTTACAGCTACACTTTTTTCCAGTTGATATTTCTTTCGTTTTTTTTCGTTTTCGTTTTCGTTTTTCTTTCGTCTTCTTTCATTTTCGTTCTTTTTTGTTTTCGTTTTTCTTAGCTGTCAACATTTGGTCTGGTAACAGCTGTGGTCAAGGACAAATGCACTCCTGAAGTTTTTTGTAAAGGGTGCCGTCAAATAGCAAATATTTAAATATTTATTAAACAATAAGTTAATTTTGAATGATACTAATACATTGTTCAAAATTTTAGTCTACTTATTCAACATTACAAATTTTGTACAAGAACTTTGAATTATTTAATTTTTTCACTTTTAATTTAGAAATTTAAATCTTTGATTTTTACCTATGTACTATTATAAAGATTTAGGTATAGTGTCAAGTCACTGTTAGTAATTAATTTAATCCACGGATAATTTTACGAAACACTACAGATAAATAACTAGTAGCTAAAGAAACAAAGAGTAAACATCCCCCGGCATGTCAATATTTGATTAAACAAGCAGCATGCAGCTGCCTTGATTTGTCTACTTACTGGTCAAATTTTTCAAAACTTTGTTGTGCTGAAGCCAAAAAAGTTGGCTTCGCTTCAATTCACTTTCGTTTTCGTTTTCTTTTTCGTTTCGTTTTCGTTCATTTTAGTATCAACTGAAAAAAGCGTAGCTGTGTCAAAAGCGTGTCAAATGTTGTTAGCTAAAAAAACTAAATCAAAAGAAAAAAAGAAAATAAAAGAAAATGAAAATAAAAAAAGTTAGAAAATGCGTAGGTGCCATTCCATATTACAACACCTAAACCTCAGACTACAGTTAATTCAATCCGATTTAGGCTCGATTAGGCATACTTTCGTCCGTATATCCGTTCAGCTGGCAGAATGACGTCACAAGCAGCCTAGTGCAGTAGATGAGCCAGCGCCTGTGACGTAATTATTTCGTCATTTTGTCGGCTAAACGGACATACGGACGAAAGTATGAATCGAGCCTAAACCTGCATACAGAACTTAATCGTGTTTTGTCAATGCTTACGTACTTAATATTAAAACTCCAAATGTTGCACTTCTGTAGTGACGCCAACCACGATTGAAAACTGATATCAGATCAGTAAGCTTTCCATGAAGCCGAATCCAATTGGCGACATCAAACGATGCTTGGTCGTCACAGCACTTTAGCAGACTGGCAAAATTTTCCGCAGCTTGCACAAGAACCATAATACCAGTGTGATGAATTACAGCAGGTACTATGTAGACAACCGTTGATAAGTTTAATATAATTGGTGACACGTACCAGCTAAACCACGTTCCTTGCCAGTAAGTGTAGATTGTAGTTCTCAGTCCATAGATGTAGCACGTAAGAACGATACACAACACAAGATTTGTTGAAATCAAAAATCTGAACATTAGTAGCTTGATTCGAAATGTTTTGCCAAAGTTTTGCAGTTCATTTGGTAAATCTTGAAAACTTACATTGTTGAAACAGTAGTCAGAATAATGACAAAATGCCCAGCTTATAAAAACACACAAGAAATTTAGTGTCGCAGGAATTGCGTGTAAATTATGTGCAGAGTCAATATTGTCTAGAATTGAAGGTATATTATAGATCAGATGCTGAACAAGCGTACCTGCAACCAAGCAACAGCTTGCTGCAAAAAATAGTCAATTTATTAAAATACTTGTGGCAAGAAAAACTTTATTTTATATTTCAACTTAGATAAAAACTCTCCCCTAACTATTTTGAAAACATCTTTTTAAATAATTACAAAATAGTAGTATAGAGCAAAGACCAAAAAAACTGATATAAAAACATATAGTGGCATAAACATAAGAGTATATATATAGTTACTTTATGTATACTTCAATATTTTTTTAATTTTATGTATATTCTATAAAACTTAAGTTTATGTATTTTATGCCGGTTTATAGAAATATTTTTGAGCACGTTGCAACTCTTTCCAATGCACTTAAACACAAAGTAACAGCAGCTTACAAACTCTGTTTTACGTGTGTAACAGGTAAAATTCCTAATATTTACCCATGTAGCTAGTTTCACATTGCTTACCCAAAGATTAACTGAGAATACTGCTAAAAATACTAAAAATACCAAAAATACAAAAAATAATTATTTATTAATGAATACTTTTTAGTTTTGATTAGCTTGACTAAAATTACGAAATTCAGTGTAGAACAGTTTGTTTTTATAAAATACAAACATTTCATAATTTATAAATATATACAAAAAATTACTTTATTGTACCATGCATTAGTGGGACAATGAGTCAAAAATTACAACTTACACTACTGCTTAAACTTAAAAAAGACAGCTTAACTTACTGGCAAAAATTAGCCCAATCAGCGAACAATAAAATCTGCGCAACCATCCAACAACGAAGTGACATGAACTCTGCGTGAATGCTGAACAACCGGCTAGGTGGGCTAAAAACAGCTCGAACCCAAAACTGTCACCAAGAAAATACGAGCTCATGTTTTAGTAATTGTGTCGAAACAGCAACTAACAAACAAAAAAGCAGCATGAATTGATTAAATCAGCAGGGTGAAATAGAATTCGTGATCAAACATAATCAAGTTGATGAGATACAGTTTACTAAGCGCAAACAACACAATGTGATAATAATCGCGGCTTGAAGTAGTTGTATATTTATTCAACTGAAAAATTGAAAAGTTGTTTAGAACTATAAACATACTTACGGTAGATACAAAAAACTTATGGTAGTTAATTACGACTACGCTTTTAGTTAAATTGACACTGAAATCAACAAAAATTTGAGTTAACCTGAGAAGTTAAAAAAACCCGGAAATATAAAGAAATATGTCAAAGCCGACGTTTTCGGTTTTCGCATCAAAACTAAATAAAAAATGAAAAATAAAATAAATGTTAATAATAGCTGGATAATACTCAGAAAAAAACAAAAAAGCACGCGGTTGTTAAATTAAATTAAATTAAGCTATAAATTATATAAAATTAAGTAAATTTGTAAATTCGCGATACATTTCGCTGCCGTTTGCGCAATGTTTCTAGATGCTTTATACAACACTTGCTGCCATTTGCACAATGTTTTAAACGATTTAATACGATCTACATTTGTGTGCGATTGTGTGCGTAATGTTTGTTAACAATTTGCCCTACATTTCGGTGCTACCTTCATTATGTTTTCAAACGATTGGCGCAACATCTGGTTTCATAAGAAACAGTGTCAAAAATAAACTGGTGTACACGATTTTTTACACAATATTCACACGAATAGTTACACGAAATTATCCCGAAACTTACACAATATACAAAAAGTTTGAACGAATTATGTATTTCAATTTCGTCATAGAGCCCATACATTGTGCCAGCTAGAAAGTACACAGGTATCATTTGATAGCACAATAAACATTCATTCTGTGCATTGGTGCATTTTTAGTGTAGCTTAATTAGTAAATGTAGGCTTAACACTTATACTTTTAACAACATTATCTGGTATTTTGACAAGAGTAAAAGTATTATAGAAATTGGAGCCTCTTTAGCTTAGCATAAATGAAAAGTGCATTAAAAGACGTTAAGTTAAGCAGAACAAAAATGACTTTTTTACAAACACGATGACAAATAATGATGCAAAATTAGAAAGTATTACTGGAAGCTTGGTAATTTAAGAAGTCACCAAGCAGAAACATCTGCATTTTTCCTGTCGCTACCAAAGTAGCAACAAGACCTTACATTTGATTTGCCGTAGCGAATTACGCGTCTTACGTCTATTCGCTTGGACAAAATGTTGGTGTTTGTGTGTAAACTTATAGTCATGTGCGATAGCGATTGTCTTTTGTGTGCCCAGGCGGCTAGCTAGCCAACTTTTGTTGTTGTTGCTATTGGTGTTGGTCTCTTGGGTTACTGAAGGCCCAAAAACGGCAAATTGAGTGTTATTTATTTAGTGTTGATGCTTTTCAATATCAAAGCACTAAACAAAATTTTATTATTGAGAAACACTTTCTGTGTGACTAGGAGGTTAATTTAAGTACCTAATAGTTAACTAGTAAGTTAATTTAATTCGAGTTTTGTTAAAACAACAGGTAGCTTATAAAACGTTCCACCCTGAACTAATAAACAAAACCAGCTCAAAAATGTTCAAATATAAATAGTGCTTCACCAATCAACACCCCAAAAATTGCCAACTACCCATGTAATGAGGTCTACCCAGAACCAAGCCAGAACTAAGTGAACTTGCTCCCTTTGGCTGTTAGTTGCCAAAATTTTGCATTATATGTTATTGATTGAACTAACTCGCCCAGACGTTTGAAAAAATTCCAAAAGATGTGTTGGGCTGTACTCACCAATTTTTGCATGGTTATTGGTTATTGCAATTGTAATAATTTTATTATTTTTGCATGTTATGACATGGCAAAGAAGTTTACAGTTTGTTACTGGTACTTCGTTACCAATTATGGCGAAGCTTTGTCCTAAAGAACCAAGACAATTTATATACAACTATAAAAACACACTGCACTTTGATAATGTGCTCTGTATTTCATGCTATTCCATTGCAATACAAGTTATTCTTAGTCAGCTTTATTGCGTAAACATGCACCTCTGTATAATGCGCAAAACGGAGGCCTTTCACACATCGCAAAAGTCAATGACAAGACGTTAATGCTATACGATTTTTACACAATTTTTACACAATTGCAGATTGAAAAATACACAAATTTTAATCGCGTAAATAAATCGTGTTCACAATAAAAATTTAGTTTATTTTAGACACGGTTCCTAATGTTTCTAAATGATTTGCGAAACATTTCGCTGCCGTTTGCGCAATGTTCCTAATCTAATTTGTGCATTATTCTGTGATATTCTCGTGATATTTTTGAACGACTTGCGCAACCTTCATGTATTTTTGTAATGTAATTTTGCTGCTGTTTGCCAATGGTCCTAAACATTATATACAGAATTTTCATGCAGCTTCGCAAACGTTTTTAACTGATTTGCCAACATTTTGCTGCAGTTTTCGGAATATTTATTTATACAATTTGAGAATTAGTTTTTGTAGCAGTTTTCACAATATTTCTAAATGCTTTGTGAAACATTTTGGTACGGTTTCAGCGTTGTTTCTAAACGTATCACCCAGCATTGCGAAGTGGCTTTTTCACTATTTTTTGCAGTTTTGAGCAGCAATTTGAAAAGTTTCCACAAAGTTTTTTCACACTCCACAATTTACAATCTGAGCGTTATTATGTAGCATTTTGTGAAAATCTTAGCTAAACATCTGAACTTATTATGTAGCATCTCTAAACGATTTGTGAAGCATTTTCATTCAATTTCGGAAACGTTTTTAAACAACATTAAACAACGGAAATTGTTACAAAACACTACGAGTCGCACAAAAAAGTTGCACAAATCGTTTAGAAACATTGCGAAAAGTAGGTATACCGAAATGATGTTCAAATCACAAGTTTGTGCTAATTTCCCGGTTTAGTCCAGATACTGTTTGCGACAGCTATCTGGCTAGCTTTAACTACTTTTGTGGAAACTTGCTTGATTTTCCTTAATTGCTGATGATTACTGGCAATCAATTAATAGCACGCAGATGGTAACCTGCTTAAAATCAATTTGGACATTGGGACAAACAGTATAATAAACGTTTTGATTATTCCCGGTGAGTTATTGGGATAAAAGTGGATCCTGGCTTAGGTCATAAGTACTTACACATTACTTTCACACTTCATTTCATATTTAATTCACACTTCACTTTAGCAGGGAGACTGTGGAAACTGCAAGCTAGGGACATATACTCGTACAGTACCTCAGTTTTGGCAGCTTACACAAAACACAAAATCAAGGCTCGTTATTCTTGTTATACTACACTGTTTTAGGCACAATACTTTACATAGTTTGTGACCTGAGTAGCCTTCTAAGTACTTTTGTTTAGTATTTAGTTGTGTTCACAGCTGATATTTGTCTCGGGTAAGAGTGTTGGTGACTAAAGTTGCACTAAAATAATAAAAAAATGCTGAAAATCAGTCTCTAAGCTTAAACTCTAGTTTGCAATTTCGGTGGTTTTTTACTTGCACAATTTTAATAGTTCAAATTTCGATCAGTTATTAGTCTGAAATTCCGAAGAATAGTGTCCGCTCGTTACGTTAACAGCTGGTACTTGTTGCGGACAAGGTTTTGTTGATGACGAAAATTGTACCAATATAATAATGTAGCTGAAGATCAGTGTATAAGCCTAAACATAACATTGAGATTACGAAAATCGTTTCCGTTTGCAAAAAAAAAACAACGTCCAAAGTGACACGTTTATGTACAAACTATTGTGCGTACAGTGATACAAAGTGATGCTAGATTTACTACATTTCAATATAAAATCACAATGACTAAAAACAACTAAACAGTTATTTGGAGAGATTCTACATTTATTTCAATAACAATATTTTGATATTTTATCCCCTTTTCTCAGTACGCTAAACTACAATTTGGCGTCATATTACTACACGTACATATATAATTTGGATGAATAATAATACAGCGAAATCTTTATTTGAGTGGAAAGAAAAATGAAAGAACAAGAAAGAAAACTGTTATTTAAAGAAAGGTGCCAAGAAAATTTAAAGAGAAATGAAAGAAAGAAAGAAACTTTCCAAGAAAACATAAAAAAATTTTAAAGAAAGGAGAAATAAATTGAAAGAAAATTAATATAAATTGGAAGAAAAAAGAAAGAAAGTAGAAAGAAAAATGGAAGAAAAGTAATCAGGAGAAATTTGAGAAATGCAAAAGAAAATTTATGGGCGCAGATATATTACATATGTAATGTGCGCGCGCAGTCGGGATATGAATTATTCTGGCTTAGGAATTACGTACGTGGGGATTGATCACATTATTAATTCTGCAACTTCAGAACAAATACCGTATTACCTCGAATAAAGCCCCAGCCTTGAATAAAGCCCCAGCCTTGAATAAAGCCCCAGGGAAGGAGCTCACGAAATAATAAAACCCCAGCCTTGAATAAAGCCCCTGGGGCTTTATTCAAAACGTCCTTGAATAAAGCCCCGGGGCTTTAATCAAAACGTCCTCGAATAAAGCCCCACCTGCGTGCGTACCAAACATCTAGCGGCTTGAACGCGATGCGAATGCCATTTATGCTCATTGTTTTTTGTTGCTTTGTGGCGTTAGTTTGTGGCAAGTGCCGACTTATTACGATTTGCCCATTAAATTTATCCCTTACAATACGTGGTAAGTAATTTTCTTATTATTATTCCGCCATAACGCGAAATGACAGAAAATGATTGCATAAGACCAAGAGTAGATAATTGTGCTATAAGCCACTCCAGACCATATACTCAGCATAGGACTAGTATATGGTAGTATTTTGATCTGGGGATCAGAAAAGACTTAAAGTTGCTTTATCTACAAAATGAATGCCTTATTAGGGTTGGCGCGATAGTGCTAACTTTAATAGGTAAAATTTAAACTTTAGAACTCGCACACCACAATGCGGAGTTTCAAAATTTAATTTTTTACTAACTTAAAAAATTTATGCAAGCAAATTTGTTTTATTTGGTGTGTGTACTTGCCTGGGCACTGCTACATGCTGGCCAAATTTCAGCCAAATCGGTTGGGTATTACCCGAGATATGAAAAATCGTCTTCTGCAAACTCAGATTTTTCCGGTTTTTTCCCGGTCGCAAATCTCAGGAAATACACATTGGCGGGGCACTTTTTTGTGTTTTTTATATTCAATCCGGTTGGGACTACTAGAGGCATTAGCAAAATGGTGTTCTAGGCTTCTACGGTTTTGGCTCGGCTGGGAGGGGGGAACCCCTTTTTTATCCCTCATTAAAGCTTGAAGGTGCACTTTTGGTTCAATGCGTAGTCAGT
Organism: Trissonchulus sp. WLG1_4; assembly: GCA_030248245.1. Taxonomy (NCBI): domain Eukaryota; kingdom Metazoa; phylum Nematoda; class Enoplea; order Enoplida; family Ironidae; genus Trissonchulus; species Trissonchulus sp. WLG1_4. The sequence goes on along the minus strand of JASANF010008403.1, from coordinate 11,518 downwards.
GTATTTACATAGCCAAAAGTGCGCAAAATTGACAATAAATAGCCGTTATTGGAACAGGTGTAGCAGAGACCAAATATAGCGAATCAAATTGAAACTTGGCATAGTACTAGCCCACATATGTGCGCAAAATTGTATGATCCAGATTTTCGACATGTTTTCAAATTATATTACTACGCGTAAATAACTATGCTTAATTATTTATTTGTCAAATTTGAACATAATAACGGTCAGTACAAATGAACACATTAACATTCACTACATCAGAAAACAATAAAGAACAGTAATATTGAACAATAATAATATTTTTAGATTTTAGATTTCATGTTGCTAGCATGTATTTTATCGTGTGCGAAACCACCAATTCTGCTCTGAAAAATGCTTGACTTACAAGTCATTCAAGTACAGTATGTCCTCAGAAGAAACAAAAATACGCATACAACAGCTAAATACAACACAAAATAACCAAATACAAAATTAGGATTTCCACAAAGCTTTCGAAACAGATAATAATTGGCCAATGTCGTCTTCTATATAGCCATCTTTGGCGGTTTCCGACCGCCATCGACCGTGTCTTTTAAATAATCGATCCGCCAGGCCAGCATTGGCGGCAGTAGTGGCACCGCCAGATCGAAACGAATGCAGACCATAGAGGCAGGGATCAAGTCCAAAATCGCTTAAGTATGTTTTTAGAGTCTCCATGGTTCGGGGATAGGAAATTGCCTTTTGAAAATTTGGAATAAATTTATTTTCGTTTGTGGACCAGAAAATAACCGGAAAAAGGGGGCTTTTTAAGAAAAAACCGGAGAATTTCGAGAGGGCAGAATTATAGGATTGCAAGAGTCTTTTTGGACATGGCTGTGAAGAGGTCGTCGACGGGGCCAGTAGAACTCTATTTCCTTTTCTAAATTGGTCCGTTTTACTACTATTTATAGTAAGGGCCACAAAGTTTTCGTTAATTTCAATATCATCCCAAGTGAGAGCACTGGCCTCGCTCCAACGCAGAAAACCACTGTACGATAGGACACAAAAAACGAGGAACTGCATTTTTGGAAGCGAAATATCAGGTGAGTATAATTTTTCGAAAAGTTTAAGCATAATGGATTGGGAGATGGCTAATTTCTTTTGGACGGGTTTAGAAAATAGTCTTTTGGCTCCGGAAATAAAATTTTTTGTAGTCTGAGAGTGAGTAGGATTTTCATGCTCGTAACCGCAAAATCTATGAGCCCAACCGATGGCTGAGCTAGCAAGAGTTAGGGATGGAACAGAATTGTTAAGCCGCAGTCTTTTTGACAGGTACGCTAGAAGAGTCTCTGAAGTGGCGGGAAGCCAAGATAATCGTTTTAAATCACAGAACTTTTTAAAATTGGCAATGTTTCTAGAGTATGAGGTCAATGTGGAGGGAGCGCGGGAGTAGTTAAAGCACTTTATAATCAAATCAATGTCCGCTTTTGGAGCAATTGTTTTAATTTTTCGAAACCACCGTGTTTCTTTTAACAGATCTAAACAAAAAAAATTTAGAAAAAGGGAAACGAGATAAAACAAGAAGGGTGGGTGGGCGGGAGATAAGCCTAACGAGCTTAGAAATCTTGGCTGAAACCTAATAGCGACCGAGTCGCAAGCTAGCCAAACATGAACTGAAGTGGTTACGATCACCCGATTATTCCCGATTTTTACTGCCTAATTTTGATTGGTCAAACTTCGGGATCTCGGATTGGCTCGTTTTGGCGCCACTACGATTTCATTGGTTGGCAACAAAATGACGAGAGAACGACAATGAGGTGATCGGTGGCGAGATATTTCAATTCGAATTCAGAACCAATTTCGTGAAAAATCCGGCTACTTGCCAAAATTCGTATCACCCCATAAATAATTAAGCATAATTTATATTACTACGCGTAAATAACTATGCTTAATTATTTATTTGTCAAATTTGAACATAATAACGGTCAGTACAAATGAACACATTAACATTCACTACATCAGAAAACAATAAAGAACAGTAATATTGAACAATAATAATATGAACTTCACAAAGTCGAAGGGCTACTAAAGTCAATTAGAAGGGCGGAAACGGGAGAGGGGAATGGGAATTTAAAAATGCTGGGTCGCGATCCTTCCATGAACACGGCGTTGCCAGGCTAAAACTCAACCGTATCTAGGATAAAAGGTGAAGAGTAGAGTTCGTTGACTAAAGGCCAAAACAAAGCACTTTCCCACTTAGGGATTACTAGAATACCTTTGGCGCTAGAATTTTTCAAATGTCTCAGGGTTTGACCAATGAGATGAATTGGGGGAACTAACCACGAAAAAGTATCTTCCCAGGAGATAGTTAAAGAGTCTACGTGCTCAGTGCCTTCATCCCAAAAGCGAGAATTAAAGCGAGAACACTTTTTATTTTCAGAACTCGCAAATCTATCGATCTCTGGCACGCCCCATTTTTTAGTTAATAGACTAAAAACAGCGTCGTGTACCTGCCAGTCATCATAGTCAACTGTTTTACTTAGTGCGTCCGCGGCAATATTTTCATTACGGGGTAACCAATTGCAACGCATTTCGATGGCTTGGGAAGAGCAGTGTTCATGGATCTCTACAGCTAATTTTTGGAGTTGGGATTTTGAGCTTCCGGCGTGTACTACTATTGCGGCAGCTTGAGAATCTGTAAAGATAGTAACTTGTTTTTTAGATATATTAACACAAAACGCCTTAAGTGAAAATAAAATACCGATCAATTCGCGATAGGTACTGCTTTGTCGTTTTTGAAATTCACTCAGTTCTTTGCGTGCTTCGAAAGTCTCACGTCTAACTTTACAAACGGCACCGACTGCAAAGCTGCTAGCATCGGTGTGAATAGCAGCCGGCAACTGTTCAAAATCACCATGAATTTTTTGACATTTCATAGTTTTCAAATTTTTAAGCCAAAAATTTAGTTCATTAACAACTGGAAAATCTACCGTAATAGTACTGTCCCACATTGGACACGAGTTTACTTTTGCGTAACATTGCCTAGTAAAAAGCCTAGTTATAGGACCGAAAGCTAAACCGAAGGAAATCAAGGTTCCTGTCACACTCAAAATTTCTCGTGCAGAGGCCTCAGGGGACGACGACAGTTTTCGAATTTTGGCTTCAGCTTTTTCAATTTTTAGTTTAGGAACACGAAAAGTAAAAGTTTTTGAATTTATGATAAAGCCTAGCCAAGTAATATCTTGCACTGGGGACCATTCACTTTTTTCGTTTGAAACGAAACCGGCCGACAGTAGCGTATATTTCATATAAAGGCTCTGCTTGAACGCTGCTTCGTAATTATTACAGATTCCCAAACCATCATCTAAATAAACGATACACTTAACACCTTGTACACGCCAGTGTTTTACGAGAGGTCGCATAATTACTAAAGAGTGTTTCGTGTAAAATTTGTTCACCTGAACACTATTAAAAAATGAAAGTCTCCCCATTAGATACGTAGATTTGTCTTCTCAGCTGACCATTTATCTAAATAAAATTGCCACTATTATTAAGATTTATTAATTTTTTTGGGGGGGACAGTTTTATTTGTAATACACCACGGAGCCGATGGCCGATCAGGAAAGCCCCCCTATCCTGGTCGACCCGCTCGACGGGCACGGAGCAACTGCTACCGGTTCTAGCCCCTCTTAATAGTTTGCAAAATCAGACAAAAGCCCCATCAAACTCCTTCAAACCTCAAGTCTGAAGTTTTAAGGAAGTTTCGTGTTTGACTTTGGCGGTGTGCAGCACCTGTTGGTGTCACTTTCACGGCCGTGTCAAAAGGCAAATAACGTAAATAAAATAAATTTGAATTAAAGAAACTACCAAGAAAACAAAAGAAATTGTAACGAAAATGCAAGAAAATTTAAAAAAAGAAACCAGAAAGAAAGAAAGCCAGAAAGAAAACAGAAAAAAATAATTCAAAGAAAAATAAAAATGAAAGAAAAGAAAAATGAAAGAAACTTTACATGAAAGAAATTCGTACTCAAATAAAGACCTAGCTGTATGTGCTGTATTTTCTCCGGCTCACCCCTAACCGAAACCGAGGGTTTTCCGGCTTACCCTTAACCGAGGGACCAATCAGAAAGATACTATGTACACATCCATACTGCACACAGCACGAGTACCGTAAGGGTTGAAGTGCCAACCTCAACCCAGGGCATGGGGCTCCTAACCCACCTCCGAAGACGGTTCGGGGATAAGGCTGTCCTGAGGACCCGGCCCTATCCTCTCCGTCCTATGTCACGGTCGCCACTATGTTGAATAGAAAGAGGATGCCCCAATTTAGAAAGAATGAAAGAAATGGGGGCGCCGGGAATCGAACCCGGGCCGCCTGCTTCGAAGTCAAGCACGCTAACCACTACACCACAGCCCCCGAGTCTCATAGGCCCTAATTCTCATTTATAACATATGTACCACAGCTTTTACTTGATTTGATAAAAGATTTGTTTCAGTTGAAATAAATTTGTTGAACTTAACTTGAATAGAAAGTCTAACTGAAAAGTAACGTACTTCTAACAATACTTGACGCCGCATAGAAAATAAATTTCCCATTTCGAGTTGGGTTTGGTCGTGCGTCAGCAAGTTTCGCAAAACAGTGGCGCATCGTTTTGCTTCCTTGTCAAATTTCCCACTTTGGTTCCATGTTTTAGCTTCCGTTTTTGAAAATACATCTAAAATTTGTCAACAAAAACAACGTTTCTTCAATGTCAAACATATTGTGGTACCTAACTTTAAGAATTATTTTATCAAATTTCTATTGAACTAACTAAATAACTTTCATTACCATTGCTAAAAGCAAAAACAAATCTCCGTCGCGTCTTGTTTATGTCCGAAACAGATCGTCATTTAGGTGGGAAATGCGTTTTTAAGGTTTTTGCTATTTCAATGTAAACGTTGCGCCCACATAACTAAAGCCCAGGATGAAGCCTGAGTATCAGTTTTTGCATACTACTTTAAAGGTCAAAATCCCCAGGCATGTCTCTCATTTTTTCAAAATTTTACCTATGGGCTTTTTTAAAGGGCTTTAACTACAACAAATCTTTTAATTTTTCGGTGCGTTTGTTTTTAAACTATTTTCTCTGTAAGCTGACAAGTTATTAAAAAGTGGGTGAGATGCCTGGGGATTTCAAACATGCCAAATGCTCATCAAGTTTCAGCCCCAATAGGTAACTAGGTAGTGTGATTCAGATCTGTGGCGCAAACTTTTGTAAGAATATTTTGGAAAGGACCATACTTTATCCGCGTATGCTGGAAACAAAATCAAAGGTTAAGTTTCAATACTTAGCACATAATTATGGAAGATACTGATATACTTAAGACCGCTTGTGATTTGAATTTGTAAACGCTGAGCTATGGTTTTCCAAAAAAAAAACCTGAAAACGCGATTACTCCCATAAACCAGCGCAAATAACTGCTCTTGGCTTGCTGTACTTATATTAAACCAAAATCAATGTTATCAAAATTCTGAATTTGAAGCACTTGAAACTTGTAACTTGGTAATTCAAAACAATGAACTTTAATTGTACAGTACTGCCGTGTTGGCGTTTTGTCAGAGACCTAGAGACAATAAACTGAAGTCTAAAACTAAAAACTAAATTAAAAGTACTAAGTCAAGAACCTCGTTTGTTTATCTGGTTTTATCTTTGCTGATTTGTCAACCGTTGTTTGGCTAAGCATGTGCCGGCCATTATAATTAATCTGGCTCAGAATCAAATTAACATAAGGTACCAAAAAATATGGCCTAAGAGTCTTCCGCGCTGTGGTATGGTCAGCATATTTTGCGATACATTAATTTAACAGTCCTAAAGTTAGGTCAATTTTGAAGTGATCTAAATAATCGACATATTGCCAAACTGTAGTTTGGTGTGATAATAACCGATTGAACTTCTTGTTTTAACGTAGTTAAATGCGTGCACGTTGTGTATTTTAAATGAAAAATTATAAATGGACAAAACTTCAATAAAAAAAGAACCTTCGTTAACGAGCGTATATTTTAACACATGACGACTGTTAAAATTATTTTATCGTAATGGTAAAGCTAAGTTATTGTAATTAGGGTGCAGCCTAAAGTGTCTACTAAACTAAGAGTCTGTATCACATTTGTAAATATTGTTTTGAATCCTCATTACATACGTTTAAGTATTAGTAAATTAAAATTTAAACAGTGTCCGTAGTTTCAGTACCTGGCAGTTGGTCCATGATCTCGTTCAGATAAGACGACGATATGACTAGAAAAGGCATGAAACCCGCTGTAAGGATCAAAGTTGTTACCATCGCGAGGCTGAAACCATTCCTGCCCCATGTTGATAGTGTTAGATAAGTGACCAATGACAAGCCTGAAAAAATATTTGAACATGTAGGCTTTCAATGTTGTAGGTGAAATGGGGGCTATCGTGTAGTAAATAGCATTTCAGATGTCGACAAGAGCTTCCCGGTCTCCAGGTCTGGCTACCGCATGTAATTTTTTTCCTTAAATATTTAAGGATTTTTTTACTTTTTGGAATATGTCTTCTTGTTACATAAGTAAAATCAAAGATGTTGTATTTCATTAGTTTTTATACTGGCAAAAGGTAAATGAAGTCATTAGTGCACGAACCAGCCAACTGTATTGACGCCGAGCCGCAGTATCTCAACCGGTAACCTTTCCTTTTGCCCAATACGATTGGGCTAAAAAGCTTAATTGTGTTTTGTCAATGCTTACGTACTTAATATGAAAACTCCAAATATTGCACTTCTGTAATGACGCCAACCACAATTGAAAACTGATATCAGATCAGTAAGCTTTCCATGAAGTCGAATCCAATTTGCCACATCAAACGATGTTTGGTCGTCACAGCACTTTAGCAGACTGGTAAAATTTTCCGCAGCTTGCACAAGAACCATAATACCAGTGTGATGAATTACAGCAGGTACTATGTAGACAACCGTTGATAAGTTTAGTATAATTGGTGACACGTACCAACTAAACCAAAATTCTTGCCAGAAAACTAAGGTCTCAGTGCGTTGGCGATAAATATAGCACGTAAGAACGATACACAACACCAGATTTATTGATACCAAGATTCTAAACGTTTGCAGTTTTATTCGAGCTGTTTTGTCAAAGTGTCTCAGATTATCTGGTAAATTTTGGAAACTTTGATTGTTGAAACAGTAGTCAGAATAATGACAAAATGTCCAGCTCAGAAGGACACACAATAGATTTAGTGCCAAAGCCAATGCGTGTAAGTTGTGCGCAGAGTCAATATTGTCTAGAATTGAAGGTATGCGATAGATCAGATAATGAACAAGGGTACCTGCAAACAAACAACAGTTTGCTGCAAAAAATAAGAGTAAGAATTTAAGAGTAGTTTGTCATGTTGGACCAAAAACCTGAAAAAAAAACTTATATTTCAACTTGGATCAAAATCTAATTTTTTTGAAACATCTCTTCAAATGAAGACTGAGGCACTGTGGGCAAAAAAATTATATAAAAAAACATACAGTGGCATAGACATACAGTCCTTATAAATTTACTTCCATATTTTTTTATTTTTGTGTATTTCGATGAAAGTCAAGCTTATATATTTATATCGGCTTATAAAAATATTTCATGAACATGTCGTTGAACTCTTTACAATGCACTGAAAGATAAAGCAACAGCAGTTTACAAGCTCTGTCTGAAGTGTGTTACTTTTTGAACAACTAAAATTCCTTCAAATGTTACCAAGTTGATAATTTTTCATTGCTTACCCAAACATTAGTTGAAAATACTGAAAATACTAAAAAATTATGTATATTAGAAATACTCATTAACTAACCATTTTAGTTATAATTATCTTAAATAAAATTTTAAAAATTCAGTGTAGAATAGCTTGTATTTATAAAAAACAAAAAATTATAGTCTATGAATAAAACAAACTATTATTATACAATGCATAGAGGACCAATTATCCTAGAATTGTTACTTTGTCCGAAAACTTACTCACCTGCTTAAACTTAAAAAGCAGCTTAACTTACTGGCAAAAATTAGCCCAATTAGCAAACAGTAGATTCTGCGTAACCATCGAACAACGAAATGAGATGAGCTCGGCGTGAATGCTGAACAACCGGCTAGGTGGGCCAAAAACAGCTCGAACCCAAAATTGTCACCAAGAAAATACGAACTCATGTTTTAGTAATCATGTCGAAGGAGCAACTGACAAATAATAAAAAAATGAATTGTTTAAAGCAGCAGAATGAAATAGAATCCGTGACCAAACATAATCAAGTTGATGAGATACAGTTTGCTAAGCGCAAGTAACACAAACAATGTGATAATAATAGCGGCTTGAAGTAGTTGTATATTTATTTTGCTGAAAAAATAAAAAGTTGCTTAGAAATGTAAACATACTTACGGTAGGTACAAAAACGTCGGTTGTTAAATGAATGCTACGATTAAACTTTTAGTTCAACTGACACTAAAATCAACAAAAACTAAAGGAAGCTAAAAAGAAAACGAAAACAAAAATGAAAAACAGCGAAGCCGAATATTTCGGTTTGCGCAACAGAATCAAACAAAAAATGAAAAAATAGATATTAATGATAACTGGATATGCTTAGAATAGATGAAAAAAATCATGCGGCTATTGAATTTGTTAAGATCATAACCTTTAAAATGCTAAAAGGTGATAAAAACATTATCTTCTTTGGTCAAAGCTTGCGACTGCATACATGACTGACGGTCGGGTCACACCCTGTCTCACACTAACATTTTTTCCAATTTATTTTTGTGTTTCAATTATTTCTATCATTACCGTATTTCCTCGAATAAAGATCCCACTCACCGAAATGTTGCGCGTATCATTTAGAAACATTAAGGAAGTCGTGCCAAAATGTTTTGATGTTGCCCAACAACTTGGGCTGATTGCTAAAAAACAGTACGAAAATCGCCCAAAGATATGTGCAAGTCATTCACAGATATTGTCGAAACTGCAACAATTGTTTGCGCAAGTTGCTGAAAAATATTGCCGAAACGGCATCGATTTGCTACACAAATGGTTTAAGAAGATTGCGGAAACCACACCGAAATGTTGCGCAAATCGTTTATTTACATTTCACAAGTTGCACCGAAAAGTTGGCACAACAGTTCAAAAAGTTGAAACGAGGACACAACAACAGCTGCACCATCAGTTGTTCTAGGTACAACAAATCTACACAACTATTACCATAGTGACTTAGTGGTGCGGTAACATCCCGTAACACAGCACAAAGTTGCACTGCTGCTGCTACTAATCTTTCGCAAATCGTTTAGAAACATTACGAAAGTTAGCAGCGATATTCACTATGTAGCAAATGGTTGCTCAAGTTGTTTTAAGGGGGTAGTGTCGCGAAAGCAGTCGATTTTGCGTAACTGTAAAACATTTTTAAAAAAAGATAAGACATCGTTCTTTATATATTTTGAAAATATATGTTGAGGCAAGTATTTTCGCCAAGTTTCATCAAAATTAATGCAGTATACTGTTTGCAGTGAGGTCGCAAAGTCGGAAAAATGACGTTTTAAAAACCTATTCACATTCGACTTTTTCGTCACAATTATCAACTTATTTGTTTAGTTTGTTTACATAGACTAAAAGGACATATGTTGTAGTTTATGCACACAAAATTTAGTGCAAATTGCTTGAGTGGTTGCGAATTAATACCTGTTTGAACTGTGAAACTGTGCGTAAACAGTGAAGTACTCACAGCAATAATGATAAATTGTGAAAAATTTAGACGCTTATTTTAAAATCAAAAGAAAAAAGAACCTTCATTTTTCATTTTTCTTATTTGTGGCAAAAAACCGTGCGTCGACACGTTATGTGTGCTTCACAAGCTGGCCAATCTGATATCTGGCTGAATTAGTTGAATTATCATGTCCTTATTGTGTAATGTCTGGCTTACAATCGGTGATTGGTTCAAGATATTGGTAGATATTGGTAGTCTACTGTCTGGCAGTACTTATTTAACACAGTATAGCATTGGACTAGTTTCTCAGTGAACGTACAAGTTCAAAGCAAAAAGATCTCTTTTTGCAACCTATGAGCAAAACTGCTTTCGCGACACTACCCCCTTAAGGGGGTAGTGTCGCGAAAGCAGTCGACTTTGCGCGTTTGTAACACGTGTTCAGTGAGAGGTAAGGCATTGCTCTTTATATATTCTAAAATCTATGTTAATGCTATGTATGTTAAATCTATGTTTTTGCCAAGTTTCAGCAAAATTGATGCAGCATGCAGTTAGCAGTGAAGTCGCAAAGTCAGAAAGATGACTTTTGAAAACCTGTTCAGATTCGACATATTTCGTCACTATTATTAATCTGTTCAGTTTCTTTGTATAGACTAAAGAACTAAAAGAAAAGTCACCAAACTTTTATGCTTTCTCTGTGAGGATGAATCAGGCTTAACAATTTTCCCACTCTTTATCACTCATTATTTCTATAGTCACAAAAATTCAACCCCAATAAATTTTTAAATGACAGTCTTATTTTGTGTGTCAGCCGGTGTGCTTACACTGACTCAGTGTTAGCTATGCATTATGTACTCTTACTGTCAGCTTGTAATATGAGCATGAGCCACTATTATGTACTCTTAGTACCAGCTTGTGTTCTGTAGGCGTATTGAAAATGAGACACTATTATGTACTCTTGATGCTAGCTTGTATCCTGCAGGCGTATTGACTGTGTTTACCTTAGCTCTGAAGTCTGCCCTAGCCGATCTACCGTTGTTTTGAATATATGCGTACCATGATTATATAGTTCATTCAAAATAGAGTGATATAACTAATACACTCTTGCTAATACTTATATTATGCCCGGCAGACAAATTATATGTTATTGTTTGTTACCTTTCCAAGACTAAGGAAATTTGACGTTTGCTCAATAATTAAGGCTATAGTGCGACTGATTTTGTGTTTGCGTATCTGCATGTTATTAAACATAATATTCAATGCATTTATGTAGCATTGAAGAATCTTCTATTGTTTTATTGGAGATTTTATGATTAATTTAGGCCTATCTCTTTATTTGTTTTTCGTTTACTTAATTTAACTGATTAACTAAATTTTTCACTGTTTTTGTGATCTTCATTAATATAATGAAAAAACCGTCATTGTGATATGTTTCACTATGTAGATTGTTGTAGTTTAATCTGGTTTTAAAATATTATAAACATAGATCAGATCAGTTTTTAAAGATGTCAACATAGTTTCTTCCGATAGCATAACTTCATTTTCAAATTTCAAACTGCATAATATGTATGTATATCCTTCTATGACTAATACTTTGTGTATGAATGCATGGTTTACAATTGAAAACATGTGATTTGGGGTGTAATGGCCCCAAAACTAGTTTCTGTTACGTCCGTATTGCGTTTGAAAATTGAAATTCTCAGCACTTTTCAAAAAGTACACTTACTACATATATTGTGCATACAGTGACAAGGTTTTAACTCTACCAGCATTTACTGTACATTTATGTGAGACAGCTTTTTTGAGCATTTAGTTGGGTTTTTTAGTATGTATT
>JASANF010008401.1:0-40814 GCA_030248245.1 Trissonchulus sp. WLG1_4 | reverse complement strand
TGTGTGTGTGTGTGTGTGTGTGTGTGTGTGTGTGTGTGTGTGTGTGTGTGTATATATATATATATATATATATATATATATATATATATATATATATATATATATTATAGTTTTAATGTATGATCATTTTAGTCTGTTGTATTGGTTTAAGTCTACTTGAGTAGGATCGATAGAATTGCATGAATTGCATAGTGGTGTGTGGCCATAGAAGCTTGCCTGATAGTGGATCTGGAAAGGTCGTCATATATGGTCCTGAAGGATCTCCTGTTAGAATTGAACAAAATTTTAATTATTAGAATTCGGCATTGTTGTTACTAAGACGGACCCTATTGGACTATATTAAAAAATAGAGTATTTTATTTTTTATGGGAGACGCGACTGCAAATGTTGGGTGTTTTGGGTCCCACGCTTCAACCCAACAACTGGTCACCGCGTCGACTCGTCGTGCAGTCATTAATCCACTAATTTTAACAGTTACCTATACAAAACATTATACATTGCAGGTAACAGCAATAATGCAATCCCTACACTAGTTCAGTACATCTACGTCTCCTGTGCCCTCAATGTGCATTTTACGTAATACATATGCAAATTAAAAAGTGACCAGTGTTGACTACGCACGTGTCAACCGTTGTGCTTAATAACCAGATGCTTTAGAAACAAGCCCAACCTGCGGCAAAACCTTCAGTAAGTATTAAGAATTATGTTCAAGTAAGCTGACCAGCAGGTCAGCTAAAACCTGTTGTGCAGCAGATAATTATTTTATTGTAAAATGTGTATGCAAAAGTTCAATGCGTTTTTATGCAATCTTACAATGAGTTTTTTATGCAAAAACTGGAAAGAGTTTTAATTATCTAACAACAAATTATGTAGGAATGGGTTGTTTTGATGAGTGAGAAGTATATTCATTCTTTCATGACCAAAAATGACTACAGTTCGCAGGAAACATAGGATGCTGCCAACAAAATTATCTGGTCAAATGTTGGTACTATCAGCAATGTGACACACGCGCATTATGTGACACACATGAACTAAACAAACGCACATTGACATTTTTCCAGCTTACAGTGTAATTTTTGCACTAAACAATGTTGTGACGCTCGCGCAGTAGCTCTAATATGCAAAGCAAACTAACGCACAGACGTACATTGCACTACAAGCCCAGTGTATTCCGCCAGAAATCAAAATTAGAGACCTGTTGTGCTGTGGCACAACAGGAAAAAGCATGACAGTATTTTTCCTGTTGCGCCACAGCGCCACAAAGCACCGCGCCATAAATACTAAATCACAGCATACACAATACACGATCTATACTCATACTTCCGGGGCTGTCGTGAAGACAACGAAATCTAAGTCAAACTAATAGCCAAAAGCTTTTTTAAAAAATATATACTTAAAATCCTACACTAGTATCTGTAATGAAGTTGTTCAGCTGATATAGATGGTATTGTTTCGTCTGATTGTTGCAATTTTGGTAATACCATAACTCAAAGTTTACATTATGGTGCCAAAAAACCCCAACCAAGTTTGACGTTGAGGATTAGCCGGTTCCTTTGGTTTTTTGGAGAAATGCTCTGCCGTTCATCCGTCTTGTTTTGGTTCTTTCAACGTGTATAGAACAATACATACTTGTTATTAGCTTTTTAATCACAAGCTACTTCAAAGTAACGATGTGCACCAAACTCAATTGACTGTCCTCTTTTTTGGCATTCATACTCGACATCCTCCTGGCCGTGTATCGTTTTGACCGAATTCTGCTTCAAGTGGGAAAGCATTTCTGACCCCTCGTCTGGTTACATTTCTATTAGCCATACACACTTGAACGTAGCAGGTGTCTTCATCTTCTGACTTGTGACAGTTGATTACCCGCCCCAATCGCCACGTAACCCTTGGCCCAGTGTCTTGCAACAAAACCATTTCACCCACTGTAGGCCTTCGTTTACCTCCCCCGCTTGGACATTTTTAGCTGCAAGTGTACCTCGCGTAATTTTTGGAGGCATTGAGAGACCCGGATATTCCAAAACTGGTACAAACGCTTTTGAAATTTTTCCCTTCGAGCAGGAGTTCTTTATTTGTATTATTGTTAGGTTTGAAATTGGCAACGGCAGCGTCTTGATTCGGTGGCGGCATATTAAACTGAAACATTGGTGCAATGAAATTTCCTGGTGTGAGTGCAGTCGTGTCGTTTGGTTCAACCGTTGGCGGTAAAAGTAGTCTTGAATTCAGAGCGGTTTCAACTTGTGTACGAAGCGAGACAAGGGTGTCGTCGTTGATTTTTGTCATCCAGAGCGTTTTACATATAGCTCGTTTAACTACAGTCAAATGGTGCAACCTTGCCAATTTTTTTGAAACTGAAATCTTGAAAAATTATGGCTATTTCGCTCCAATTTTTTTGCCTAAATTATAGAATGGCAGTTAAAATTTAGCATTATATTCTTTAAATTCAACTACTATGTACAGTCTGCCGTCCAGTGACCAAAATAATGCCCGGCTACCTTTACCCCCATGGGGCAAGCATAGCAAGTTTTTCAAAATCACTCCTCGGAGCTAAATGTCTGCCCAGGCTAAAACTTATAAACTGTTTTGCGCAGTTTCTAAGGCCTAAAAACACTATTTTGACAGCTTCTGGCTATAGTATACTCATCTTAAAAATGTCATACTGCACGTATCTGAATCGTTATAGATCCTTTTGAGCAGTTACATAATCGTTTAAACAAGCCTTCAGTTCAATACACACAGTGTCGGATTTAATTCGGGAGTCTGCACTGCCCCAGAAAATGTCTGCAGCTTCTCAGCGTCAATGGGGCAAATCAGTTATTGTTCAAATATTTTTTCATGATATCGCCCCGTTTTGGCAGACAAAAATGTCGGTACACATCTTCTAGCGTATCAAGTTTATTGTTTTCTAAGAGTTTAACAATGACCAAGCCTGTTTCAGAGTCTGCTTCTACGATGGAAGTAACGAACTAGGCCGTCGGCTGCCGTGGCGGCTAGAACGCTGCAGTGACACAATTTTTGTATTAGGGTATCGATTTTGTTGTTTGGTGAAGATAAGTGTAAACCCAACTAGTATATACTTAAAGCAAGTTTCACAATTAGGTTCGCTCTCACACAGTAGACTCCGCCGGCTCTACCAGTTCAATATCAGCCTTTGGCAAGTCCAGCTTGCCACCCCGGCAAAGCTTCACACTTGAAGTACTTCCAGAATTCGATCTGAAAACTCCTATGAGCCTTTTCAAAACCAAATTTTTTTCATCAATTTTACCCTAGCAGAAAAGTCGAGCCGCGGTGTACCCACTAATTTTAATAAGGAACTGAAACCAAAAGGTTGACGCTGACTAAACCTGTCTCATTTGAGACAAACTTGATATGCCCCACTTGTGCCCTCCGTTTATGAGCCACGGTTTACGATCATTCATTTTTAACAGTTACATGCCTGAAAAATAATCGACTTTGCGAACCATTTTTGATCGGGATTTTGCGGGATGAAATTTTTTAGTTGGGGCCTACTTTTTTTCAAATCAATGTTCTAAAAAACCCGTCGTGCCTCACTATATGATCCTTTGGCGGATGTGCTAGTAAGAAGAATTTTGACAAAAGAATCATTGATTGTGAATAACCAACCACGAGAGTAGCCGAATGG
The DNA here is from genome assembly GCA_030248245.1 of Trissonchulus sp. WLG1_4. Classification (NCBI taxonomy): domain Eukaryota; kingdom Metazoa; phylum Nematoda; class Enoplea; order Enoplida; family Ironidae; genus Trissonchulus; species Trissonchulus sp. WLG1_4. The sequence continues at coordinate 37,171 of JASANF010008401.1, read as the reverse complement.
TCACGGTCATCTCTAGCCAAATGTTGGATATCACGGTGCAACATCACACATAGCATTTTTCTGATTAGTTGTTAGCAACTGTTACTCAACCTCATTCTTAACTAATTTTCAATAAATACAGAATGTAATGCAAAATGCAATATAAGAAGTTACAGTAAAACATAAAACGGTCAACGAGATATAATTTAAATAAACTGTTTAATCAGCTGGAAGTAAAAAACGTAGTTTAACTTTGTGGACAGTTGTAAGAAACAAAACATCACTTACGACTGATATTTTTTACGCGGCCCCTGGGGCCGCGTATATACTATATTCAGAATCTCGGATTCCTACGTTGAAGTGGCTCGATTTTTTAGTGTTAATTAACACTAGAAGGGGAGGTACCTCGTTTCTCTGCAGAGCATTCCGCAAACAACAACTTGGGAAACTCTGGAGCTGCCGTATAATGTAAAATAATCAGCTTCGAGACAGAATCGATCCTCCTACCTTTGGATCAGCAATCGGATGCTCCGTATATGCGCAACACACTACCATTTGAGCCAACCGAGCTGACGAAAATTCTCAATTATGCATACCTATTAAAATACACGTGTGCAGACAATAGCACCAAGCAAATCAGTAGCAATACTAAATATTGGCCTGCAATTATTTTGTCCGATTTATTGAATCAATTTAATTGAATAATCACTATCTAATTTGTAGGTAATACTCTTGGTAATATCTATGTAATGTTTTAGTTATCTGTCTACACAGTTCGTGATTTGCGAAGAACGTTAACAGAACTTTCAATAGTCAAAGTTAACATCTTCTTGCCAGAGGCCTCATAGTGTAGTGGTTAGCACTCAGGATTCCAAATCCTGTTATCCGAGTTCAAATCTCGGTGAGGCTTCCTTTTTTTAAAACACAAGTTTTCTTATCTGTTTAAAAACACATTTGTTCGACGTCAAAAATTGGTCTACAATTCACTTTTTTGTCGTTATTTGAAAAACTTTGTAGCTACTCAGCAGCGAATGTGTGCAGAAATAGGTATTTAAAATCTTTTTTCCACAAGAAGTGGCCGCGTATAATATTTCCTCTGGAATATTGACACTCAGGCCTCACAATCTAACAGCTTCTCACTCAGCAGAAGAGCTTGTTCTGCATTATATTGTGTGACGCATTTAGTTCGTGTAACATACAAATTAGAATTAGAATAGAATCGTCGTACGTACGAACAAGACCTGCTGCTAATCTGATTTTGGCTAGAGCTGCCCCTGAGGTTAAAGTTGCACCATTTGACTGTAAGCCAACCAGCCTTTCATATAGTCCTCCGTACCACGGTGACTTCTCCAGGGAATGTTCTCCAATTATTTTCCTCAACAAAGTAAAAAATTTTTAACTTTTCTAGGATTTCTTCTGCTACGCTTTCACCCCAAACAGCGTGCAATATATTTGAGGCCTTTGTGAAAATTGTTGCACTGTCTAATAAGATAGTACTGGGTGTGCCCCGCCTTGACATGAATCTGACGACCGCATTTATTGCATAGTCATCCGTGTTGTCTCTAATCAGCTCGAGATGGACTGCTTTGGTTGTAAAACATGTGATTATCGCAACCCATTTTTTTAATAAAAGTGCCCCGTTCACTACAGGTTTTATGAGAAGCGGTCCCAAGTAATCCATTCCTGTGTGCTTAAATGCTGCAGATCATTTAAGCCTTTCTTTAGGCCTCGCAGCCAGTTTCGGGGTTTGCAGTGGCTTACTATTTAATTTGCGACAAACTAGACAACGTTTTATAACTCGTTGGACGTCGGTAAGACCTCGCTGTATTCAATATAGTTTTCTTACTTCTGTAAGAGTACTCCGTTCCCCAAAATGCATTTTTTGAGCATGAGCGTCTTCAATTACTAGCGTAGTGAATGTGTGGCTTCTCTGGACAAGAACTGGAAGTTTCGCTTCATGTTCAATTGGAGCGTTTGCCATCCTCCCGCCACAACGAAGAATTCCGTTATTTAAAAACAGATCTAGCTGCTTGGTGAATTTTGTATGTTTATTTTCGCATAACACGGATATTTCTGTGCTAAACTTTTCCTTTTGAATTGACGTAATCCATAGTTTGCGGGCTTTTGTCATTTCAACTGCTTCAATAGTTGTGTGCTGGTGCATCTTCCCTCTTAAGGCCCTGATAAACCTTTGGCAATAACAGGTAACTCTTAGTCGTTTGGCTAGTGATGAATGTCTTGTCACATGTATGCCAAACGGTGGTGTTACTGCGAATGTGTTGTCCACTGTGCTTTGCTAGTGGAGTTCACAGGTAGGTCTGGCTACTGTACTTGCTTGAAACAGCAGTTCAACGTCATCTGCTTTAGTCGTCATGTTTTTTGGCCATTTAGACTTTTCCTTTTTTAACCAGTCCGGGACTTGGAACCATGTACCCTCCTGGTCAAACTTCTCACATAGAACTTGCCATATCTGCAGGATTTTCTTTAGACGGTACGTATCGAAATTCAATATCGCTTGTGCCAACGATCTGCTGCACGCGTCTGTTGACGTACTGATCTTTTTTTTATAGAATTGATCCAGTGAAATGCGATTTCGGAATCTAACCAAATAATCCGCCGTCGTATGTTTCTTTGCAGTTGTTTTTTTAACAAATCGTATACCTCTTGCGCCAATTAGGGCGCCCAGAAGTTCTAGACGCGGAATAGCAAAAATTGGTTTGATCGGAGCAGTTCTTGCTTTGGTGAACACTAATGCCGAGTCTTTAGCTGTCGTTTGTAAACTACAGTGGCAAACGCTGACAGGCTGGAATCAAAGAAAGCATACAGTTGCAAGCTGGATTTATTTAATACGGTCAGTCTCTGTATCTTTACTGTCGTGCATTTTTAAATTCCATCAAAAATAGTTTTCCATCGCTTTTCGTGTTTTTCAGACACAGGTTTGTCCCATCCGTAGCCTTCTTTCCATAACTCTTGCAGTTTTTGTCCTAATATTTGTCCTTTTTTCCTAATAGTTATGGAACTGAATAAGCCTAAAGCATCAAGTGCTTTTGCAACATCGTCCAAAATCAGTCTATTTTGTTTTTTGATTTTTTTATCCATGTCGACTTTTGAACTAAACCGAATTAGAATGGAGTCTGTCGTGGTGTCCCATAACACGCCAATAATTTGGCTGGCAGCTTTGACTTGTCTCTGAGAGTCAATTAAAAAAATTTTGGCTGTTGGACGTTCATACTGGCAAGTTCATTGAGCCCTTTCTTAATAGTTCATTGCCTTTTTTGTGTATTTTATGTGTTTCTTCAACAGTTTTTGCTCCAAAAAATATGTTGTCCTTGCAAATGTTTCCGCAAACTCTATTTGCAATATCTCCAGGATCTAAATCTAGATAATAATCGACAGTGGCACCAAGAATACATGGCGAGGCCACGATACCAAACGCAGTCCGCTTGGACCAGAAAGACTGCAGATCGTTTTTCATATTTGGTATGGTCGGCTCCTTAACCTTAATTGAATTGGGAGGTAACAAATCTGTTCAGGCTCCCTCTACCGCAGATGAAGTTCCAATCAAAGCCTAAGCTTAATTTTCGGAAAGGGGGGGGGGGGCAGGGGGCACCGCGAAGTTAAAGATTCAGGAACGCGAAGTTATTTGGGTAGAAATATTCGGTGACGCCTCGACAAAGAAGCTGGTACTACCAGTGGTACAGCTAAGTCATTATTTAAAGACAAGAAAAAGACAAGAAAAAGAAGTCATGCATTTTCTTGAAGAAAAAGAAAAAGAAAGAAATTTATAAATTCTTCTTCCACAAGAAAAATAAAAAGAAAGAAACTCAAAGAAATTTTGGACATCCCAGTTTCCAGCTGCCAAACCTTACGTAACTTTATAAAATAGTAGTCTGGAAAGCTATTGGTGCGGCTGGATGGCTAGCATCAAATCAACATACGTGACCTTTTAACCTTTATTGACCCCAAACCGCGAATACTAGCTTAGACGCACAAGCACAAACTATAGTATGTATACTTCAAAACTTATCCACTAGGTTTCATCAATCATTAGTCTTTCAAGAAATCCGACGTTTTCCACCAAGAAAAATAAAAAGAAAGAAATTGCAAGAAATTGATAAAAAAAAGAAAATAAAAAGAAAGAAATTTTCCAAGACAAGAAAAGAAAATTGTCTTCAAATAATGACATAGCTGTAAAACTGACGCTAAGACTCATTGATGGAACCACTTTTGAAGTCACAGCAAACTAGGATCCTACTGATTACTCCTATCCTCCTAATTACGTGCATTCAGCGTGTTCCGGTTCAAGGAAAACACCGTCACTTACTGAAAAATTTAAGACTAACCGATTCTCTGCCAAAAAAAAACCGAAGGTGTCGAAATTAATGTTCTAATTGGCAACAAACATTATTTTGACATATTCCAGCCTGAAATGATTGATATTGAAGAAAATCTAGTTCTTCTGCAGTCAAAGTTGGGCTGGATAGTCTGTGAAAGATTCAAAAGATCTTTGTCCTCAACACAGACGCTCTCACTACGTACAAAACTAACCACATTTAGCTGTGTGTGGATTATGTTTGCCGTTTGGACGCGATTGGGAGAAAGAACGACTGGCAGGTGAGTGATGACGATGAAGCCATAAACAAGTTCAACAAAACGGTGGAATTTGTTGATGGCAGATACTAACTTTGTTAGCCTTGGAAAGAACAGCATCCAGATTTTGCAGATAACTTTCACCTAACATTGAGAAAATTAAAGTTTTTGCAGCACCGTATCCAGCAGTTCCCTGATATAAAAAAATCGCTATTCAAATACAATAATGATGCAAATAGAACTTGAAATCCTTGAGCGAGTGAACATTGAGAAGAAAAAAGGTCTTATGACTTCATGCTGCGATATTACGCCATAATCCCGTTACGCACTACGCTACGCGGGTAAGGCAGCCAGAAAAACAGGTTTACTGTAGGTTAGGCATAAGGCATAGGCATAGGAATAAGGCATAGGCACAGCAGGGGTAGTTATGCAAACAAGGTTGTGTTTTATAATACAGATGATACACTCACTATAGGATAACTGGCGAGCTAACATACACAGAAAAAACTGCAAACGCATACAGAAACAGATACAAAATGATATTTTTTCATATATAGAGATTATATATATATTTGCTGGGTTGGGTCCAAATATAGATACTGGGTTGGCTTGCAGGCTAGACTTGTTAATTAAAGTGACGTGTCACTTATAACTGAGTCTCAATGTCGTCTTCAATGTATCTATCTTTGGACCCCGCGCAGCTCCAACGGCCATGTTTTTGCACCGGAGCTAGAGAAACACCCGCGGCTGCCGCGGACGACTCTCCGCCGGACCTCTCGCTGTGAAGTGTGACGTAATTAGCGTTGTCTACGGCGGCTGCGACCAGGGCTGACCTGAAGTTTTGTAGGGCCCGTGAAAATGTCAGCTGTTTGGTGTGGTTGAATGACTTTTTGCCTGGAGATTGGGGATGAAATAAACCCGTTTGAGTTCGAGCCCTCCCAGATTTTAAAAAACTGCTGCATAATTGTAAAAATACAGGTTGAGGTCCCAGTTTTGGCTATTTGAACTTTATTCCCCCTACGGTACTGGTCTGTTTTCGTTGAAGAAATGGCCACGGTGAGGTGATTTTCGTGGAACACTAAGTGTCATAGAAGCGTAAATTGGCTGCTTCACTGAACCGTAGGAATTCAGCGAAGGACAAGGAGGCAAGCGCCAGCGTACGACACTCGACAGGGCGTCGACTGTTATCAAATTTGGCAACCAGAGCCCGGATTGCGTCGTATGGGAGCGCCGCCTTTGGCACTGCAGGTTTGGAAAGAGGGTGCCGCGCTCATTCCAGAACTTTCCGGCAAAGGGGGTGGCGACACGGGTCGGGATAACCCGCCAAGGCGTGTGCGTGAGCGATTGCACTGGCGGAAGTTTGGACTGCACCAAACGCGAAGGAAGTACTGGCCTTGTGGGCCAGATACAGCGCCGCTGTTTCTAGGGTTGTTGGGAAGCAAGCGGATTCTGTGAGTGCGGCCCAGGTTGTGAATTTGGCCAGCGCGTAGTAGTACTGCCGTTTTGTATTTGGTTTCTGCGAGGCGTGGAGTAGGCGGCACATAACTGTTTGCGTGGCCGACAAATCTGGATTATGATATTGACGCAACGCAGGCGACTTTCTTAATGGCAACTGAAACTAATACGTTTCCATAACTTTACTGTTTGTCGAGTATATACAGCTTGTCGTATGCAAATTCATTTTATAGGGTCACAATTGCTGCTGGCTTGTGTACCACTTTTCGGTGTAAACAACAGTCCTTTGGCATGCGCCAATAGTCTGCCTATATTTTCGCCAATGCGATCGATAACGGGTCGTTATTGCTTCATTTCACTACATAGTAGGGTGATCAGTAGGGCGGGTGGGGCGGGTATACTTAGAGCCAACGGACTCTGGGGGAATTGCCTAGATGGCTGATTGCTGGGAGAACTTTCTGACTAGTGGGAGCTCATTTGCATATTATGATACACGTGACATCGTCACGTGCGTACCCGGCGTACGTACTCGCTAACTGCGTGCGTAACTTCAATTATGGCTTTATGCTGCGCTATTTCGCCATAATCCCGTTACGCACTACGCTACGCGGGTAAGACAGCCAGAAAAACAGGTTTACTGTAGGTTTGGCATAGAGATATAAAGAGAGCGAGTGTAGGCTGGCTAAACAGAAGTGAAATTAACTGCTATCAGGGTTATATTTGACTGCTGGTTAAAACGGGACTGAGTGAATCCAGCCGTAAAGGGTTGATGTGAGGAGGGGAACTCGTAATTTTGGGAAATACTGGGCACGGGTTTTCCTCCATGGAAGAGCATAGGCCAGAAGGGTGCCGATTGTCACTTTGGAGCAAGAAGGGTGACTTCGGCATTACACGGTCGGATATGGGAAATGACGGTAGGAGGGACGGATGGGTGCAGCCCAGTTCGTTTCGCCCTCCCAGTTCGTTTCGCCCTCCCAGTTAAAATTCAGACTGTCTATCCCCCGAGTTTTTGGAGCCCATGTCGAGGAATTGAACTTTTCTGTTTTACTGTTCTGATCAAATGCGAAGCGGTCGAACGTGTGGGGGCCCCAGACAGTGTCAAAAAACTCAAAAATATTATGCGCGGATTTATTATGAAACATAGCCATTCCAGAGACTGAACTAGGTCCCATATCGATTTTTGATGGTTCGGTAAACAAACCCGCCGAAATTAGGTCTGCTTTACAGACTGCAGAATACCTGGCTGCCTTCTCGTACGTCTTACCTACACTTGGCTCGTCATCCATATAGACCACTATGGGTATTCCATGAGATTTCCAATGCTTGACCAACGGACGGACGACTTTTGTAAATATGTAGGGAGCTGATGATAATCCGAATGGCAACACTACGAACCTACCGAAGTGCTTAATGTGTTAGTCGTCCAGCTAAAGCGGTAAAGAGGTACTTTTGGTGCGTTTCGGCTATCTCAATGTGGTGATAGCCACTAGTGATGTCAAAATAAAACAGTAACCCATTTTTACACAGATAGTGTTTGGTCACGCGGTAATCTTTGAGCTTAAACTTGTATAACTTCACCTGCCCGTTAATCTGTCTCAAGTCAAGTATTAGGCGTTTTTTCCCGCTACTCTGAACTGCCACGGATAAAGGGTTGATAACCAAAGGAGGGTGACCTAATTCAACTACACAACCTTTCTTCAATAAGGAGTCGATTTCTTGTATGACAAAGGTTTCGTTTGCCATAGATGACTGGTTGTTTTAATGGGTAGCTGAAGGTGGTGTCGTTTTGAACGGAATAACGTAGCCGTTTCTTATTGTTCGCAGAACACTACTGTGGGCTCCAATTTTTTCCCAAAAGCTAAAATGGGACCTAAGACTGCCCTTTGGTGTGAGACCAGAGTAGCCGCATAAAGTGTTAACAGTTACTACAGAGTCATTGGTTAGGTGTCTGTGTGACTTACAGTTTGTTATATTCTTGGCTTCGTTTGCTGCTGGTAGATTTGAGCGGACATTTGTTTTGCCAGTGGTCCAGCTATCCGCACAAATGGCAAGTGCCGGTGCACGTTTTTGTAGGCTGCTGGAATCTGGTCTGGAAAGGTCTGGTCCCGAAAAGTGGCTGTGGGGCTGAGTAGGTGCTTGGGGCTGACGGGTCAATGTAGTTACCACCGGGGTAGAAAGGGGTTTGGCAGAAGGCGGATAAGTCGGCGCAGGGTTTGGCTGAAAACCTGGAGCCCGGATCCAGCCCGCGCCGACTTGACCTCGCTGGACCCCAACTCGAAAGGGCATCCCGCGTTGTCCGCTCCTGGTTTTCCAACCTGCCCGTTCTTCTGCTGCTCCAATTCTTTTTTAGTCGTCTGATTTGGACGCAAAATCAAAAGATACGTATTCATCGACCGTAGCCCAGATGTAGGGACTTCGGTCTGCCAGCCGGACGAGCTTGTTGCGTGCGTCAATATCTTGTTTGATGCTACTAAGCAAGTCGTCGGCCTTTCCGCTGTCTCCGAGTCGAAGATAACTCTGGGCCTTCCATATCTTATCTCGTGTCTGCAATAAAAATTAATCTGTGTTTTTTTCTTGGTTCCTGATAGATGCGCTTTTATTGGTGTATCTACCAAACACTGACAAACTTGCTGTCGCCATGCCTAGCTGAGTTTTAGATGGAACGTTATCCTATGCATGGTGGTGTTGTCTTACTCTTCTTTTAGGCCTAGGATTAAGACGAAGTAAGTGCTTAGATGTATACTACTCGTAGGCTCAAGAATTTACGCGTAGATTTGCTTTATCAGATAAGAACTGGGTATTACAACATTCTACGAGACTGTTGGCCTATCGTTACAAGACTGTCACTGGATACGAGCATTGGAATGTAGCATAAAATAACATAAGAGCATGATAATTTAGTTTTGCTTTGAAACCAAGTTGCACTATGGCATACTTCGCATCTTTGCAAATTTTTTAGTAACACTTACTGTGACTTGTGGAGAACATTACCTCATCGTTGAACCGGTATTGAATTTTGTTGCCCCTGTAGGAAAATTCGCTCGGACTGTCTGACCGTTTTCATAGCTTCCTGGTGGTGCCGTGAGTAGGGGCCGGAGACTGTAGCAGGGGCCCAATGCGGGCCGCAACGGATTGCCCGCGGCAGCAAATGCTTGTGGATCGAGTGGCTCGAGATCATGTCGGGTGCGTTCCATGACAATAGCAGAGGGGTTAGGATTAGAAGAAACCGCATTAGATTGGTTATTTTGTTCGGGCTGACTAGTCATATTGTGATAGAAGAAAAGGTCTGACTAGAACCAACGGACTCTGGGGAAATTGCCTAGATGACTGATTGCTGGGAAATCTTTCTAACTAGTGGGAGCTTATTTGCATATTCTGATGCACGTGACATCGTCACGTGCGTACTCGGCGTACGTACTCGCTAACTGCGTGCGTAACTTCAATTCTTACGCACTACATTTTACATCACTACGTGATCAACTGATCAATTTCAATACAAATATTAGTGTAGGATTTTATGTATTCATATTTTTAAATAACATTTTGCTTTTAGTTTCACTTAGATTTTTTTGTTTTTACGACACTCCCAAAGTTTGAGGTTTGAAATTTTCTGCTTTGCATTTACAACGGCTTATTTGTCATTGGTAGGCTTATTATCGGAAGTGATAAAACTAATCGCTGATCTTGCTTGTAGGCCTGTTTGCTTGTTGCTTTCGATGATAAATGGTGGGGTGCTATTAGTCCTAGTATACCTTTGACTTGACCTTTGTCTTTTGGTTTCCTGTGGACAGCATCACTTTGTAGCTCAGACACTGAAGCAGGTACTTGGATATAAACTTCGTCCTGGTCACGAACGCGGGTAAGAAATGCGTGTAAGCGAACATAACTATAGCGCATTGCTTAGTATAGCGCTTTTTCTATGCGCTATATGCGCTATTTGCGCTATAAGCGCTATCGAAGGTGCTATATGCGCTATTTGCGCTATGCGCTATCGAAGGTGCTATATGCGCTATTTGCGCTATGCGCTTTTTAAGCGTGTTCTATGCACTATTTGCGCTATAGCGCTTTTTTGGAGTGCTATTTGCGCTATAGGCGTTATCGAAGGTGCTATATGCACTATTCTTTAATTATGGGTGAAACTTTTACAGAAAAAACGGCCAAAGGGGATTCAAAACATCCATCCCAAGCCAAGGGGGCGTTTGTAAGCTGGACACAATAATAGAGCAAATAGCGCAAATAGCGCTTAGAGGGGGAGCAAAATCCTGTGTCCTGTCCTTACACTCGACATCCACCTTCATCCTTTTGTTCTGGACTCAGATGGTAGGTTGTATGTTTCCGCACTCCAACAAGATATAGTAACTTCAAAGTTTTTTGAGCTTATCTCCCGCGTCTAATATCAACAATTAGTGACCGAACATGACCATCTGCGCTTGTGATTCTGTTCTTTATCCGACCAAGTTTCCATTAACCTCTTGTTTGTCAAATTCTTTGATTAAAACGGCATCTCTAACTTTTGGAACTGATTTACACTGTCCCATTTTTGATAAAATTGTTTTTTCTCCTAGATTAAGTAGATAGTCGTTTCTCCACGTTCTTCAATATTCTTCTAGCATACGCTGACCCTTACGTCATTTGTTTACTAAGACTTCTGCCGAACTTATCGGGTCATATCTATAATCTTCTTCTTCTTTAGGAAATTGGACAATTACAAGTTTGGAAACGCCTAAGAGAAATTTTGCAGGCGTCGTGACCTTTTTATGTGTCTTGACCCTGTCTTCTTGAAGAATCACCAGTGGCCTTGTATTAGTAATGACTTCTATTTCCACTACAATGGTGCTTGAGGGGGGGGGGGGCTACCCAGGTCAAAAATCAAAGTTCTCCAATTTTGCTTATTTCTGTTGCGGCACACCGCAACAGGTCCTTATGATGACCCTAGTACAAAACGTAAGGCTGTGTGATAAAACTAACCGTAGGTGTGTGTGCGTGTGTGTGTAATTCATAATGCATGTGGATGACTTGCACAGCAAGCTGGCTTCTGTCTGTAGAATTTCTGTGAAGTGGCAACGTAAAGCTTGGCGAGAGATCTGTGCGCGTCTGTGTGTGCGTAGATCACTGTGATTGTGCGCATGTACGTGCACATGGGTGTGTTTGAGAATTGTGTCTGTTCATTCGTTAATTGTGTGCATTTCGCATTGTTGATAACCACTACGATTGGGGTATTAGTCAAATGTAGCTCTTTATGTCCTATGTGTACAAATCTAATTGCTCTAACAGTCTCCAAATAAAATCGACGAGCTGTTTCCGAAGAAAAATTGTGTGACAAGTTTCACGGTTTTAACCCGTTTGATTCAGGTATGAATCAAATCCAGCTCTTTGCTTAAGCAAAGTGGCTGTTCCTATTTGGAACTGCTTCGGGTTATTGCTGAAGCTTTATTCTTGACTGTCAGAAATGCATACTACGCTAGTGTTGTTGGCAAAGTTTCAGTTGTAGCTGATACAAAAGTTTGGCCAAGTTTCTTAAGTATGGGGTTAACATGTGAAATTCCATTCTCAAAACTGGCATTTTTGCATTTACTGAAAATTGACGTAATCACCAAGTAAAGGGTTTACAGTCAAATTGTGTCATTTTGTCACAATTTGACATTTTGTTACAGTATGTGAATGAAGGGTTTTTAACTAACATACTTTGCGGACAACCTTTTGCACAAAACTTTTATTTTCCAGTGTTCAGCATATTTGTCTCATAATAACTTTATAGAAGTAATAACTCGAGTGGGCGAGAGGAGAAAGCAAGCCTCTTTTTGCCTAGTCATGGCCGTCCGCGTATGTTCGCTTGAAGAATTTGATTGAGTCAGAAAAATTGAGCTTGACAAAACTGCTGGTTTGAAAATGAAGCCAAATAGTGCTCCTTATCGTTTTTTATAAAAATATTTTAAAATTTAGTGTGCACACGGATTCTGGCAGCACATGTTCGCTATTTTTTAAACTATGTTTTCATGCAAATGCGATAGTCCCCAAGTGATATTTAGAAAATGTTTCTACAGGAAAACTCTGTGACAGGTTTGAACGTTTTAACCTGTTTGATTCGGGTATGAATCAAATCCAGCTCGTTGCTCAAGCACAGTTGATTGGCCTTTTTCCATTTTTTTAGCCACAGTGCCTTAGTCTTCCTTAAAAAATGTTTCCCATAGAATTTAGCAGTTTGGTGAAAGTTTTTATCCAAGTCGGAATAAAAAATGAGCTCGCAACAGGTTTTTGGTCAGATGTGACAAACTCCTGTAAAATTTTTTCTGTTTTTCTCTTGCAGCAAACTGCTGCTTGTTTTCACATATGTTACTCCCACAAGGTTCCTCTACCTCAGATAAGAACAATTAAGCTTGAAGGTGCACTTTTGGTTCAGTGCGTTTGTCAGTGTATTTACATAGGCAAAAGTACGCCAAAAAGCCGAAAAGTTGCCCTTATTTGGAGAGTTCTAGCAGAAACTACATAAAGCCAATCAGGCTGAAACTTTGCACAGTAGTAGCCCACATATATGCTCAAAATCGTGTGATCCGGATTTTTGATATGTATTTTCAAATCTAAAATCGAGGGCGAAATGTGAAAAAATGGCCATATTTTGGACCCGCCAAATTTGAGTGATTTTACATTTGACGTCATTGCTCAGGCCATGGGCAAAAATTGTAAAAAATGGATCATAGAGGTTGATATATGACGTTAGGCTATCAAATCATGTAAAAATCAGTTTCGTCAGTGTTAACAAAAATTTCGAGTAAAGGGGCGCTTTGCAACCACAGAAAACTTTTTTTGCTCCTATTATTGACACGTAAAATTGAATTTTTGGCAGCCCCTAGTGAAAAATTGGCAAAAGCATTGGTTCCAGGTTGTTACATCTGCGATGCGCATTCCCTGGGGCTACATTGTGTGCAAATTTGAAGCGAATCGGTGAACCTAAAATTTTCACTTTTTTAGGAAGCCCCCCCCCCTTAACTGAGATTGGTTTATCCGGCGATGACCCATTATTTTTCATAAACTACGTTTCACTGATCCGACAAACCTCTCGTATCCAAGGCGAAAAGGCGGGGCTGTAAAGCCATAAGGCAAAGTTTACATTAGGGGCGAACCCTCATGCCGATGGGCGATGCCTCAAATGTAGATCACAATCAAATGTAGACTACAATCACACAAAAAACCAAAAGCTTACATGTCGACACAGAGCCGACTGCATATCAACCAAATTCGAAGGCTTACGCTTAGCCAAACGGTCGTGGTCTTTAACCGTGCTGATCACAAAGAAAAAGCCCCAAATTTGAAAAAAAAGATTGAAAGGGGGCGCCCGCAATCGACATCTACATCAAAAATACTAACCACTACAACAGCTCCCAAGCATTTCTCATTTACAACAATTATATGGTGTTGCTTCGTTAATGTTTGAAACAATGAGTGTATTTACAATTTAATTTTAAGTTAATTTTAACTTTAAGTGTAGCGAGTACTAGGTTTCAGTATCGTAGGAGTAAGAGTACATAATAGTGTCTCACTCCTTATAGAAGAGTGAGACACTCTCCTTTCTGCCTGTGTTATAGCGCAGGCAGATGCGCTCGTCATTTCCAGCCCACATGTTGCCGTTTTATGCAACATGTGGGTAGCCAATCGCAAGCGACCTTCGCTTCTGATTGGCTGGACGCCTGTGCACGTGCTCCAATCAGCACTCAGGCGGCCTCATGTGCTCCATTACAGCCATTTCATTGTTACATTTTGCCATGATCGGTCGGGTTGGGGTTTTAATTGTTTTTTTGCCCAGTTATATTTTGCCGACAATTTTGTCACCGTTTTCAGCGATTATAGCTAGTATGTGCTGAATATGATGTTAACTGGTAAGTTAAATGTGTTTTTGACAAATTTCAGGCAATAGCACGTGAGGCCGCGTGCGTGCTGATTGGAGCACGTGCACAGGCGTCCAGCCAATCAGAAGCAAAGGTCGCTTCTGATTGGCTACCCACATGTTGCATAAAACGGCAACATGTGGGCTGGAAATGACGAGCGCATCTGCCTGCGCTATAACACAGGAAGAAAGGAGAGTGTCTCACTCTTCTAAAGAGTGAGACACTATTATGTACTCTTGGTAGGAGTAGACCCTAAACTATTATACCCTGATTCTAACCTAGCGCTACAAAGAACAGACACGCTCCAGTGACATGCACTGTTTGTATTGACAAGCAAAAGCACAGTATAGGGGGCAGTTTTCAGGCACTTGAGGTACCCCTACATATAGAGGTACTATCTTAACGTAGTCTATCTCCACAACTATCCAAAGGCGCAACCGTCTTTTGCGTCGTCTCAACTCAAACTGACTTGATGTTGGCCTTATATAGGTGTAAAGGGACTTAGTTTCGTGACAAGGTGAAATGACACGCATAAACTTAAAACATAACAAGCTCTTCTGCTTATTGAGGAGCTGTAACACTGTGATCTCTTATTAAACGCGGCCAATATTGAAAAATATTAAACTTGGCCATTATTGGGGATAAAATTATTCAAATTTCTGCACACAGGCACTGCTGAGTAGCTCCAAAGTTTTTCAAACAACAAAAATTGAAAGAATGATGAATTGAAAGACTTTATTTGATTTTTGAAGTTATAAACTTATTGAAGGAAAAAATAGAATGCCTCAACAAGATTCGAACTCGGATCAATGGATTAAGAATCCAGAGTGCTAACCAACAGACTAGGAGACCTCTGGTGCAAGATGTTAACTTTGACTATTGAAAGTTCTTCAACAAAGGACAAGCAGTTAGACAATAGTACTAGATGTAATTTTTTTATCTAAACATTACAAAAAAATTAATTGTTTCAACGTCAACCAATTATTATTATACTTATTGTGAGACATTTCTTGCTACTAAATTTTAACGTACTTTTATACGACTGTTTGATTCTTGCGCTGAAAGTCTATGTTTAATCAAACCGAACCGTTAGCCCGGTTGGCTCAGTTGGTAAGTGATGCGCGCATGTACTGGGCATCTGATTTCTGATCAGAACGGCGGGGGGTGCTGCACCCTTTGCTGCACCTTTTGCCTGCGGTTGTTCAGCAGACCCACAGTCTGTGAGTTTCGCCAAACTGTCAGTTCATAGGTAATGTGTGTGCAGACTGTCAAAACAGCGAGGTACCTACCCTTCTAGTGTTAATTAACACTAGAAAAGCGACCTACCCAGAATTACGTAGGAATCACAGATTCTGAACATAGTATACACGCGGCCCCTAAGGTGGCCGCGTAAAAATTTGTCCACCAGCTCTGGCATGCAGCGAGAAATGTGCTGCTGAGCATTGTAAATAAAAAATATGTGTTCTTTTTAGAAGTTTAACCAAGTTATGTCAGGCAGAAAGCAAAGAGTTGCAAGATGGAAAGAATGCCTCAGCACAGTCAACGATTTATTTAAAGTTGCAATCGGCGCTTTATATGTTAAAACTTATTTCAGTACTACACACCGTGAAAAAGTAAAACAAAACTATTTCTTAACTATTTTTTTACAATGTAGCCGCTGTTAATATAACATTTAACAAAAGTATACCAGATATGATGATTATAGTAATACTTTGTCCGAGTAGTGTACCCATTTAAAATTGAGTTATTCGATTTCATATGATTTTACATTTCTATACAATTTTAGTTTCTTTTATCTTGAAATAAGATAACTGAAAACAAACTAAAAGAAACTAAAATATTAAATCATTGCATGTTAGTTTCTCAACTGTTATTTTATATCTTTTAGGCATCAAAATTAGTAGACTTAATTCAATCAGCTCTTGTTGAAGACTTGGAATCGCTAGACTGGATGGATGATGACACAAAGCGCCAAGCTAAAAAAAAGGTTTTATTTTGAAATTTCTCTAAAGACTACTTTTTGAACGTATTCAACAAATTATTTCATAGTCATACATGTTGGTAGTTGGTGTGCACTTATTGTTACATATTATTCTATATTTTGCTGGGTTAGCACTGTTGAACATGAAAACGATATTTTAAATTTAAAGGCTGCCCTCTTAATAATTTTTTCTCTATCCCATGCTACATGCTGACCCTTGCTAAAATATACGTAGACGTTCAATAAAGTTAAATTTCACCTACGTTAAAAAGTGAACTACGTAAGTATTTGCACTCACATTTGCGAACTCATTCGCGAATGCGAACGATTTTAATTCTGCCCATAACTGTAAGTCAATCATTCTTACTCCCACAAGGTACTCTCTCACGTACTCTGATACATATTCTTGTGTTTATTATTTTTTTAAAAGCTCTTGTGGTTTATATGTTTCTCAATTTTTCATCATGATTATTCAGGCTGTGGAAATTTGGAAAACAGTTGGGTACGGTGAATATGAAGAAAATCCATTAAAAATGGATAACTTTTACAAAAATGTAAGACATTTAATTAATAATTTGCATTTTAATTTTTTTAATTTGTGTTAGTTTTTTAATTTTAATCTCTTTTATACACAGTTTCAGATTACTAGCCTTTAAAATTTATTTTTTAAACGAAACGGTATCCCAACAAAATTTTACTTCCTTTCCTTTTTCAGCTTTCGATCAACAATGACGCTACACCATTTCAGTTCCAAAAATATCTGAATAAAATTGGACACGAACTTGCCTATCGGTTAATTTTAAAGCCACTCAATCGTTCTGAGTGAGTTTTTTGTTATTGTGGTATAGTAACAGCTGCTATTTTGAGGTTTATTGTGGTAGCGTTTTGTTGAATGATGTTGAAAAATGTGTCCGATTCGTTGTATTGGAGATAGGCAAGTTAGACTAATTTTGTTTCTAAGCGAATACAAAACTGAAACGATCGTTTAAAACGAAATTTTTTTCACTTAACGGCGAAAGGTTTTACGAGTAATGAATTGAAAACAATTTTGCTATAAATACTGTACATTTACTACTAATATAACATTTGAAAATACTTTGCATTTACTGTTTAGATTTATTCAAGGTGCTGCGACTGTAAATGCACACTATTTACCTATGTCAAATGCAATGGGTAAGCACTCATTTTCACTTATAGATCTAAGCAAGCATTCTAGTATTGTAGCTGCGTGTTGCATTTTTTATTATTTTTCGACAATTTTCACAATGAAATGCTGTTTGTCTTTTATTTATTTTTTGACCATTATCATTATAAATTTTAAAAAATTTCCCTACTCTAACTACTAAATTCTCATATTGTTTTACGTCCAAGTTTGTTGCTTTATTTATTGTTTATTCATTATTAATATTTTAGAAGTACCAGCCGGATTCCTGCAAGCCCCGCTATTCGACGTTGACTTTCCAAGGTTCATTTTTTATGATTAATAATAATTATAGCAAAAAAATAAAATTTATTGTTTAAATGGAGTGTAACTCGGTGACAAATATGTATTAGGTCATACTAAACTCTTGAATTAATTAGTGCTGTTTATTGTGCTTTTCAGGGGCCTGTTGCACAAACGTAGTCATAAATATATAAGTGCAATAAGTTTATACCTATTGCTGGTTTTGCGTTGCACGAAGCAATGTGTTCATAAGCAATAAGCAATAGGCAATACGCGCAGCATTAGTGCAATAAATTGTTTTCTATAGGTCCAATAAGCTGCGTTGCACAAAGAGCATATTGCCGGTGTAGCCTATTCCAAAACACTGATTGTCGTTGTCCAAAACATCCAATTGTCGTTTAACTGTTTTAATCGTTAAACTAAATGTTTTCGGAAAAACTTTCGAATTGGACATTTGTGCTGCTATGCATAAGAATGTTTGCAGTTTGTTTAACAGTTTATGATGATTCTTGGAGGTGAAATTGTTATATCAAAATGGAAAAAGAAGCGTTATATTCGGTAAAAAAGTAAATATGTCCAAAACTCCAACCCAAACAGTGTCATTTGTATACTAAGTTTCTGTGTCATGTTTACTGGGACTCGTCTAGTGGCTGGGAAACCTACCCGCAACCCGATTTGGCCTTTAGCGACCCTTAGTCAACCTTTCCATTGACCTGTTTTTCAAAATCACGCCTCCCCAAGACAACTTTTTGAAACTGGGATTTTTATATTCCTATTGGTAACTTCGTCTGCTGAACAAAAATTTGGGGTTTTTTTGTCGAGAAACCTCTGGGACACCACTACAGCTCTTTACTTAATCAGAGGACAACAGTCGAAAATTATACAAAAATGAGGTTTAGAGTTTCTAGGGGCAATTTGAGCTCCTGATCACAATTTCTAAATTTATTTTTACATAAAACTCTTGCGCAGTCTTTTATAAAACGCGTTAGGGCACCTCCTGATATGTCATAAATCTGTTAAAGCTAACGTCGTAGGCAAGATTAGATCGGCGACAGCTTATTTTTGAGTGATTCAATTTGAAGTAGAAAATTAGAGATCATGGCAAAGCAGTGGCAAAAACTAATTTAACTGCATAAAATTTGATGAAATTTTGGATGTTTGTGTTCGTTGAGTTGTTAAACTGATAAAGTAAGCAAAATTCATAGGCAACTGAATTTGAGAAAAAACCTGAAAGAGCACTTTTCAATTCTTTGTTGAGCCAATACTAGCCTTGTGTAAATTATTTTCAAAAATACACAAAAACCAACCAAAAATTTACGTGTTATGAGTTGATTTGCTGACATAAGTTCAAACACACTTTTCACTACATTACTTCTAGTAATTTTACTAAAAAAGGCCAAACTGATCGGTTTTGGAAGCAAACCGCTTAGTTCAAGGGCTATCCATCAATACCAAAATTTACGTGTGGCGAGTCCAAATATAGCCCTAACCGACTATTAAGACCATTATTATTAGACTATTATTGTATTGAAATAACATTTCACGCAAGACAATGTCGAAATCGTTGCTACCACCTTAAACCGTCCTGTCCTGTCATTGTCTTACTTTTGTAGTTCACTAATTCCGTAAGGTGCGGTAGCAGCAAGCAACAGTCTGATATGCACTGAAAGTACTTGCAAACAACATCGGCACGCAAAACAATGTGCCAGAAGGTCATCATAGAAATAATTAAAGAGAAAAAGGCATGATTAAATAATGGCAAGTGCCGGCCTAATGTGTGAATATCAATATCAAGTAAAATTAAACTACATAAACTAGAGGAATTCAACAACGCAATTTAAAAAAAAAACTAAGCAGGCATGAAATACATATGAATACAATGAAATAAAATAAATATGTAAATATGTTTATGTTTATTTAGGATAATTACCAGCATATCCGGGACATAATACGCTACAACGACAAAAAAGTATAAGTTTCGCTAGTTGTTACAAAACATAATACGAAAAAACAAATTATATAGCAGTGGCAAACAGGATACAGATACATACAAATAACAAAAAATTTTAAAAAAAACTAGACTAGCTAACGTTGTAGGGAATTTGATCTTATTTATTAACAGATATAAATGAATTTTGTCAGCTTAATTAATTTTACAGGATCAGCCAAAGACATCAAGTTACAAAATTTAGTAGTTTCACACAACGTGTCACTAGATGGCAATACAAGAAAGCTTGACCTTAAGCTAGTGTACATAGGGCATGTAACTAGAAAATGAACTTCATCTTCTATTTGACCTAAGTTAAGTAAATTACACAATCTGTCAGCACGAGGAGTTCTGTGAGTAGTTCATCTATCCCAACGTCCCCGTTCTATTCCCGAGTTATGTGAACACAGGCGAAGTCTAGTAAAAGCAAAAAGGTGGTTTTGGTTGGTTATAAAGTCAAAAAACTTTTCCAGATTAAGTTCAGTTTTAAACTTGGCAAATAGGTCCAAGCTGGGCAAAGAATGGAGCTCGACACGAAGTTGGCTTTTAAAGCTTTCAGTTAGACTGAGCCGGATTTTGCTGATTAGTTATGCATTGTTATCGACGCGTTGGGATACCCAGACATCAACACAGTTTGTTTGGTTAATTAAAGATACAAGGCAGATAACCCAAGTACGGTATGTAGGTTTTACAAAAGCGAGATTGCATAATGCAAAATAGGCCTCTTTAACCAACGAACTGCTCGGACTTGCAATAATTTTGCCCCAGTATTTGAACGTTTGACATATACGGCTTATAAGTAGCGGGTATCCGCCAGTTTCAGCATATACGGCACCGGATGGGGTAGTTTGTTTTACCGAAATTAACCGCTTTAAAAACAAAATATGACAATTTTCAGGCAGGTCAGACGGATTGTGTAAAAACTGGATGTTAGTGTCCCTAAACGTCATAAATCCCCATACCTCACACCCGTAGTGTAAAACAGACATGGCAAGCGCATCAAGCATTTGTAACTTCACTTTGAATTTTAACTGCCTAAATTTAGCTAGCAGATGTAGCAAATCAAGTTTGGACTTTTTGACTACATCGACCCGATTTTGGACTAAATTATTTGATGACACTCCAGTTTTGGAAAGAAGAAAACTAAGGTATTTAGTTAATTTGACGTAGTTTAAAGGATATCCGTTTGAAACTTTGTTAGTTGAGGTTGAAGGGGGTAACACAGGTTGTTACAGTTTTATCGCAATTTACAGAGATATCGCACGTATTACAGTAAGTATGTAAAATATTCAAAGAAATCTGCAGGTCCTGAGGTGACTGTGCTAATAAAATCATGTCATCGGCATACATAATTACATGAACGAACTCTTTCTCATCGATGTTACAGTTAAAATTGCTGTCTACTTCAAAATTTGAAATATAAGGCTGAAAATTCTGTGAGCACATAGAATAATCAACAACACTTCCGGTAGAACCACCAGAGCAGTGACACATGCTTGTTAGATTGCCGTGAAAGGCATCTTATTAGCTATGTATATTAGTGCAAGCTGTGTGTGCCATCAGTTACACTCGCACGGACTATATAAATAACAGCGACATGCAGAACAAGCAAGCAGCGGCAAAATGACAAAATATAAACAGTAAAGCATAACAAAAGTTGTGGTTATTAAGTTCAACATGCAAGGTGTTGAATTTGTGCATTCTACCCAACATTACTAATTAAATAGCTGTTACTGAGACCATGTGGGTGTTTACAGGGGAACCAGTGCGCAAATTTTAATGGGACCTAACTACGCTCACCTGTTTAAAGGAAAGCACTGTCCCCCTATTTATTTTTAAACAACTTTTCTTCAAGAACTGTTGGCCAAAAATAATCCTGAACAAGCACGTTTTGCGGTTAGAATTAAAGTAAATTTGACAGACTTCGTCGCAATATTCGAATATAAAACGTGGCATCAAAATTTTGTAGAGCCAAAATTTTTAAAATGTCCATGCCGTTATGCTTGGCAATTCTTCGGCAAAAGAACTGTACTCTAATATATCACAATCTGAATATACAGCTGCTGGACTTTTACACAGGGTACTAACAGTTACATAATGTCTATAACGATCTTGTCTACACACACAACATGGCGCAATGAAATTTTCAACAGCAACCGCAGCACGGAACTGTTGCTGATGCCATCTGAAATCCATTCATCCCCATTGCACGCGCTGATTAGCAGTCGATGAAACATTGTTGTAACAGGTTTTCTTGCAACACCGTTGCAAAGTGACAACGGCACAGATAAAATGCTGTATCCTGGATTATCAGTCTACAGAACGCTAGTCGTAAATTACAATCGCATACACAATTACTTTACACAAGCTGCTGTTCTTGCAGCACAGTTTAATGCGTGAAGAATTACCCTTATCAAGAGTACATCTATAACTACTAGTAGTAGGTATAGCGCTATAGCCTACATGATCACACAGCATCATCACATACATACACCCACACACACGCACACTCAAACACTTATGAAACCGCAAGCTAGACTATTCATATTGAACTTAGCATATTGTACCTATGAGAATTCAGCCTATTACAATGGGTTTATTAGGTCAGATTCATGGACTACATAACTTATTAACATATGGACTTCTTGCTTATGACTTTTGTGCAACAGGCCCCCAGACGTAAATATCTTACTAAAGTACATATAACTGTAGTTAGTTAACTTCATTTAAGGTGGTGTGTCGCTAAAGCAGTTTTGCTCTTAAATTGCAACAAGCAGGATTTTCATGCAAACTTCCACAGTAAATTTATGCTTTTGACACATACGAACTTTAACAAAGTTTAGTCCTGCCGCCAACAAATTCCTGAACACACACAATTATTCCCCAACAGTTTTTAACAAACTTCAATGTGAAAATTAAATAAAAAAATTCATGCCTGTAATTTTGAACCTCCTGCTATATTAATGCAATATCTCTTCTTAAGTTTCTTTCTCTAAACTTTTTGGTTTTCCTCGTTTTTGTGACATTTTTCCTGGTTTTTGGCCAATTGCAAAATTGAAATAGATATCTCAGATTTTCAGCTTTGAGTGAAAAAGCAATTTTTTTAAGATTAGTCTGCATTATCATATGCATCAACTGTTAATCCTAACTAAAGAAAGCATCTTCGTCTGAATGACCCAATTGTGATTCGAACCACCAATCACTGGATTTTCAGACCAGTGCTCTACCATTTGAGCTACTGGTCCAATGCTGAGCTTTTGTAAAACCCTTTAAATACCGAAACGGGCCTATCACTTATGCAATGCCGCTTTAGAAAATGAGGGGGCTAGGTTCTTACTCGCAACGTATTAATTATTCTCATTAATTTATTATTTTTTAATTAAAATTTAATTAAATTAAAGTAATTAAATTAAATTAATTAATTTTTAATTAAAAAAATAATATACAAAACGGAACGATCAAATAATTGTTAGTGGAAAAAACGTCGTCGCCCCCCCTCCACGGATGTGCACTTTTCGGCAAAAAACGACTGATCAAAGTAAGTCAAAAAATTTCAATACTTAAGTCAAAACATTTCAAAACTTCTATTCAGAGTTAACAAAGCCCTATGCTTACTATATAACCCGATACTTTAACCGTATTTTGATGCAGAACAATGCACACATGTAATTACAAAACGAAAAGTAATACAAGCACAATTTTCATGCAAACTTTTAGAGTGAATTTCTGCTTTTGACACATACGAACTTTTACAAAGTTTAGTCCTGCCGCCAATAAAGTCCTGAACACATACAATTATTTCCCAACAGTTTTTAACAAATTTCTATGTGAAAGCAAAGTAAAAATTAATGTTAATGCCTGTAATTTTGAACCTCCTGCTACATTAATACAATATCTCAATAGTCAATACAATAAGGTTTCTTTCTAAATTTTTTGATTCTCCTCATATTTGCCGCATTTTTGCAGGTTTTTGGCCAATTGTAGAATTGAAAAAGATATATCATATTTTTAGTTCTGAGTGAAAAAGAAATTTTTTTAAGATATCATCATATGCAGCAACTTTCATTCATGCGAACACTCTGTAAAAAATAACAAATTCTAGTGAAAGGTTTGGTATTATATCTACTACTTTAATCACACAAACAGACTAAACTGATTCTAAGAAATTGTTGCGCATAAGCAGAAACATAACATGGACGATGGTGTCACTATCAAGTAGGGCTAAAACTATTTCTTTGATAAAATTAGAAATGTTAAGCGCCTGATTCTAACTGCTCCAGAACAAATTTTATCTTGAAATTAAACTTCAAAAATTAAAATTAAACCTATTAGGTTACTTGAAAAATTATCAAGGTCAACCATTTTTGGCTTACAAACCTTAATTTAAATAAAACCTATTTAAGCTAAAATTCAATCGAGGCCATTTAAGCTAAAATTCAATCGAGGCCAAGAGTAGGATATTTTAAATAGAAAAAAAATAACCTAGCCATGCCAAGATAGCAAGGGGTTTTTACTGGAAGAAAGACAGCATCTTCATCGGAACTCAATTGGGATTCGAACCACCCATCTCTGGATTTGCAGACCAGTGCTCTACCATTTGAACTACTGAGCATGCTGAGTTTTCGTAAATCCCTTCAAGTACTCTAAGGGGCCTATGTTACTTCCCACTTACTTATACAATGTCGCTTTAGAGGAGGGGGCTACTACGTTCACACTCTAAACTTGCAATTTATTAATTATTATATCTAATTTGTAATTAATTAGTTCTCGTACGCCTCGTCATGTCAAGACAGCAAGGGGGTTCTTACAAGACAGCAAGGGGGTTCTTACTGGAAGAAAGAAAGCATCTTCATCGGAATGACCCAAGGGGGATTCGAGCCACCAATCACTGGATTTGCAGACCAGCACTGTACCAGTTGAGCTACGGGGCCAATGCTGAGCTTTTGTAAAACCCTTTAAATACTGTAACGGCCCTATCTTACACTTACTTATGCAATGCCGCTTTAGAGAATGAGGGGGCTAGGTTTTCACGTGCAACGTATTAATTATTCTAATTAATTTATCATTATCTGATTAGTTCTCGAACGTCGTACCTTAATTTGTTAAAAATTATAAATACAAAACGGAACTATCAAAAAATTATTAGTGGAAAAAATATCGTTGTCCCCCCCTCTTCGGATGGGCACTTTTCGGCAAAAAAAACTCATCAAAGTAAGTCAAAACATTTCAAAACTTAAATCAAAACATTTCAATTTTTCTATTCAAAGTTAACAAAGCCCTATGCTTACTATATAACCCGATACTTTAACCGTATTTTGATGCAGAACAATGCACACATGTAATTAAAAAACGAAAAGTAATGTAAAGTCCTGCCGCCACAGAGGTGGCGGCAGGAAAAAAAGGTCTTGCTTTGAAATACTATGCTCACTGAAAAACTAGTCCAACGGTGTTTGGTGTCAAATAGTTACTGCCAATCACAAAACTGCAAATATGGACCAATATTTGTAAGCCAGACATCATGCAATAGGGACGTAAAAAATCAGCAAAACAGGCAAGATATCTGATTGGCCAGCTTGTGAAGTACAAAAAATGTGTTAACGCACAATTCTTGCCACAAATAAAAAATAAAGGTGTTTTTATTTTGATTTTAAAATAAGCGACCAACTCACTTTATCATTATTGCTGTGACTAATACACCGTTTACGTACAGCTTCACCGTTCAAACGAGTATTGCTACACCCGTTGAAGTAGTTTGAAGCACTAAATTTTGTTGACTTGAACTACAACATGTTTGCTTTTAGTCTGTGTAAACAATTTAAACAAACAGATTGATAATTGTGACGAAATTATCGAATGTGAATAGGTTTTCAAAACGTCATTTTCCGATTTTGCGGCTTCATTGCAGACTGTATGCTGCACCAATTTCCGTGAACTTGACAAAAATTTCGGTAGTGACATATGTTTTTAAAATATGGAAAAAACTTTCTAAAATTAAGTTTTACACACATGCAAAGTTGACTACTGTCACAACACTACCCTTTTAAATACAGTCGGTTTAAATGGAATGAATTGAAAATACCTCATGGCGTGCAACTTTTTATGCCAGGCGCGTCAGGTGACATCATTTGAGACGTCAGCCGACGCCAAAACTTCCGATGCGTCGGGAAAATTTTCATTTGAAATGGACTGTATTTGGTTTCTTGTGACTGTTATGTATAACATGTTCATACAAATTATTAATACAAATTTCAGTGCAGTCAATTTTGGGGCAATTGGTTCGTTTATTGGGCACGAACTTAGTCATGGATTTGATGACTCAGGTAATTTACTTTAACTTATGCTACTGCTCAGTAATAAAAGGTAGTGCTATATTTTGTAAACTTTGAAACATTCGTTAAAATAACAAAATTTTGAAATTTTTTTGATCTTGCTGTGCAGTATATACCTTTCTTATTCCCGATTGGGTTTTACTTTTTCCGTTAATTAATTTAAATACGTCATCATCATGTCTTCGTTCAAAATGTTTTTGTACGTCCGCAACTTCAAAAACACATTTTGAAAAAAGCACCCTGCAACCGGGGTTATTGCTCTGTACAATTATAGCACTTTGGTCAGAGCCGTTGCAAATTTGCTATAATTTGCTTAAATGTACTATTTCGCAACGCGCTGTAGCCGACTTTTCTAATACGCTATACTGCGTTTATATGTTCTAGGGTTGTTTTGATGTGGAAACTGCATCAAATCAAAACTAGTTTTGATGCAGTTTTGATTTTTGATGCACCACATCAAATCAAATCAATTGCTTTTAGAATTGTACTGCATCAAATCAAAAATTTTACAGCTGTCACATCAAATCAAATCAAATCATTTGGATTTTCCCCCGCTTAACATCAGATCAAATCAAAACTTATAAAATTGGCCAGTTTTGATTCAGTTCTGAGGCAGTTTTGATATAGTTTTGATGCAGCTAGAAATTTGCGCCGTTTTACACACAAAGGGCACTGATTGAAGCCGCGTATGTACGTACTACGTATGTTTCTTCGTGTTCAAAAATAATCTCCAATTTCCACAATCTTGGTTAAGCGGTTCTACCACATGTTGCACAAAATGCAAGTTTTTGCTTGCCTCAAACTCCAATTTTATTTTTATTATATCATCTTTTTACGCTGACCCCTCTTTGGGGCCGTGTATATACTATATTCAGAATCTCAGTTTCTATGTTAATTCGGGTACGTCGAATTTCCAGTGTTAAGTAACACTGGAAGGGCGGGTAGATCGCGATTTTGCGATTTAAATTTGGCCGTATTACAGATTATATTCTATAAATATCGAGAAAAGACAAAATTTACAGCCGGAGTGGAATCAAAACACTACCGTTCTGTTTCCCAGTCCGTTGTTGGTGTGGTTAAAATCCAGCCCCAGCTCTAGCCCAAACTGTGTTAAACCCAACCCCGGCCCCTAGCTAGATAAAATCCAGCTCCAGCCCCAACTTGGTAATTTCACGCCCTATCCCCAGCCCCTGATAAAAGTGGGTCAACATTAGCACGGGATCAAATAGGCAAACCTATGGGGCTGGAGTTACACTGTTTGTTACACGGTACTAGAGATCGGCGGCTCCATCAGACGGCCCGGGCCCGGCCCGACTGCACCGCGGCCCGTGGTCCGCCACCGGCCCAGGCCGCGTGGAAGCCGGTCTATGGGACCGCGCGGCAACGGGTCGACTGGGCCCATTCCCGGCCAACTTGTTGACTTGGCCTACCCCGTGCAGGGCCCGTGGAAAATTCTGCGGCCCCAGGCCGTCCAGGGGACGACACTTGGCCTAGCGGCCGATCTCTACACGGTACGATCCGAGTACGCGCGTGTAACCGTCTACGCGCTATGCTTAGCGTAGCGAAAATGGGTACCAGCGACTAACGTATTTCCTCGAACAGAAGAGACACAGGGGTCCTATTCAAAACAAAGATTCTTCTCAAGACAGGGGCTTTATTCGAGAAAATACTGTATGTACGCTTCAAAAACATTTCCGGCCTAACGGCAATTCGGTGCCAGCCTAGCCGTGACACACACACCCAGTTGAAGTTGCAGCAATGGTTTGTCTATTTGATAGCGGTGCAGGCTGAAGCGCCGATGGTAGGGCCGGCTATCCAAATTTGAAATTCCCACTACCCAGAGGTGATTTGAATCACATGTCTCTGGGACTTGCATGCAGACCAACTTGGGCCGCTGATGAGCTTTCGTTAACCTCTTTAAGCACGCTAGGGGGCCTATCTAGCTTCACAGCATAATAAACTAGTAAATTTTGCACCAGAGATGCACGAAAGCAATCTGTGAGAGGTATGCCCGACCCCCGCCGTAGAAGGGGCTGCTCCTGGTTTTGTTTGTTTTCCGGCGACAGCAGGAAAATTTTCGCAGTTTTTCGATTATCAACTTATTTTAGCACTATCATGGTGGATTTTCGGCTGTCAGGGGTGGTTTGTTGAGGAGGGTGCCCGCTGTCTGAGTGGGGGGGGGACGACCCACCTGAGTGAGGGGTGGTACTGTAACCCCTTTACCCCCTCCCTATGGGCATTTATAGTGCCAACTATTAATAGCCTTTTTGCAAAATTTTCCGATATCTTAAACATCCCTTTTAACCGAGACAGCTCTAGCCAGTTGACACGCAGATGAGTCATACCGCTCTAATATTGTGATTGAATGTTTAAAAGTTAATTATTGTAGGTTTAACAAAAAAAATCTAACAACACATCAAAACTGCATCATAACTGCATCAAAACGCATCAAAACTAAAATCTCAGATTTTTTTCACAAATCAATTGAAAATTCAGCTTCTCACATCAAATCAAATCAATCGCTTTTCTGGATAGCTGCATCAAATCAAAACTAGTTTCAAATCCCCTACATCAAATCAAATTAATTGAAAAAAGTCACATCAAAACAACCCTAATATGAACCTGTGATGCCTTGGAGGGAAAAGGGGACGGGGATCTATGTGGGGTGTTGTGTATAGCGTAGGGGGGAGTAGGGGCCGTGTCATACATAGCTTGGCATCCTAGCACAAATTGCGCTGAGACCGTTTAGGGGTTGGGGGTGAAACTGCAGTGCCTGTGTACGCCTACACGCGACATTTCCTATCTTAACATTATTTAGGACGCCAATATGATGCTGTTGGAAATATGCGAAACTGGTGGTCGGCAGAATCTTCGGCAAACTTTGTTAAAAAGGCGGATTGTTTCATCAAACAGTACAACAAATACAAAGTAAAAGAGCTCAACATGTATGTGGATGGTCGTCTAACACTGGGAGAGAATATGGCTGACAGTGGTGGAATAAAAATTGCATACAAGGTTTGCTGACGTAAATCTGTTCTTAAAATCAACTATTACTTTTGCTCTGTTACTATATTTTATTAGTTTTATTGTAAAGTTAACGTTAAAGTTAATTGGCGCTAAGAGATACGTGATAAACTTTTCATGCAAACAAATATAAAAAGAACAGTAACTGGACATTGCACAAGTTAGCAGCAAGACTTACCAAAACATACTTGACTACGCCCTGTTAAGGTCTGCGTGCGTGTGTTGAGGGGCCCTTCCAGTGACTGGGGCACCTCCCCGCAAGCCGGTTGGCTTTGGCGTAAGCGAACGTTTAGCTCAATGAGGGAGTTCCCAGATATGTATATATTAATTAATATAATATTTAACTTACTTTTCCGAAAACTTACGATACTCGTTTTATTGTGAAAATGCCTGTAACTGACAAAACAAAAGCAAACAAAGCACGGATTATGCAGGAGCCACAATCAATAAACAAGACATGCGTAAGCGTGACTGTGTCAAAGCGAAAAATAAAAACTTTAGTGGACGCCAGATGTCACTGCTGTAGACATTTTCACTGTTGTGTTATGGATATCTCTATACTAGTGAATTCTAAGCAGATAAACAGCAAATTGACAAGGTTAGCCTTGCAAAAGGAAAACAGCGATAACCATGGTTATGCTTATATACACTATCCAGCACAAAAAACTACATACCTAGCTTCTTCAACCTATTAGATATTAAGGTCGTTGTTTTATTTTCGTCACTGAGATCGCGAGGTAGCAAACGATACCAGGACATGCACTGAAAGTATACACACACAAGCAACAGCGACACGTAAAATAACATGGCGATTGGTCAGCAATAAAATAACTTAAGCGTCTCAAGGGGAGGGGCGCAATTAAATAATGGCAAGCGCCAACCTAATGTGTGAAAATTAATTATACGTAATATAACTAAACCAAACTACACTAAATAAACTCACCAGCACCGTCTAAAAAACTAAGCAAGCATGAAATAAACCAGAAATAAATGCATAGTAAGTGTATGTTAGTGCAAGCTGTGTGCGCCATCAGTTACACTCACACGGACTACAAATAACAGCGTCGTGCAGCAAGCAAGCAGCAAGCAAAATTAAAAATAAACACGAAAACCCTTCTTATTAAATGCACCATGCAAGGTAATTTATTAATATATTTTAAACAGATTACGAATGAAATAGCTGTTACTAATCCATGTGGGTGTTTACAGGGGCACCCGGTGAGCAAAATTTTATGGGACCTAACTACGCTCACCTGCTTGAAGGAACGCACTGGCCCCCGTTTTGATATTTAAAAAGTGCCTTTAAAAAAATGTTACCCATGCTCAGTAGCAGTGATTTATGTGAAATATGCGCTGAATTGCGAAGTTTGACACACAAATTATGTATATGTAAATCGAAATTGTGACAAAAATTCGATTTCGGTTTGTCAAAAATTTATGTTTTGAGCTCACATTCCATGCATTTATTAAATATTTTTGTCTGCTAAGTCGACTTTACAGATTTTATAAATTACGCCAACTTTTAAATTTTCAGGTTCGAACATTAAATTCTTAAATATTACATTTTGTACAAATATAAATACTTATAGGGCAAGTTCCTTTCAGTGTATACGTATTGTATCAATTTGTGCTACTTTATTACTCTTATTTTATTTCAATGTACGGCTAATTTTACAAAACACTACTTATAGCTAAATAAGAAGGAACTAAAGTCTACTTAAGAGTGACGCCCCCCGCCATGTAAATATTTGAATAAACAAGCAGCATGCAGCTGTCTTCATTTGCCTACTACTGCTCGTCAAATTTTTGCGCGGCCGCCTCAGCGGCCGTGCATACTAATTTCAGTCAATGCACTGAAACCAAAATTGCATGTAATTCATGCTTAGTTTCAGTGCATCACCTGAAGCTTTGATTGCACTACATCGCTGACATCTGATGAAATGCACTGCAGCCATCTGGAATACGTGCATGTGCGTATATTGTGTATGTGTTTGCGTGTGTATGTGCGTGAGTACCCACAGAAAACTAAATGAGCGGCAATGAAAACAATTAACAAGCAACCGGTCTTGAACTGTTTGGTCTCAGCTAGTCAGTGCATAGTGGCGACTGACGAGAACAGTTCGCAATCGGATCTGGTTAACATCGGATCGTGTTAGGTCAGGCCATCATTTTGTCACCGATGATTTTTCTGTGCCCTGATTTTCTGTGTGCAGGTCAATTCTGTTCGAATTTTGAAATTCAGTTGAGTTTTTAAAAAAATCCATATGTTTGTACCTAGTTGCATAATCAACTTTTCAGAAAATTCAATGGCTTGACTTCTTTTACACCTGTTAAGCCCTTTTATGAAGTCTAATAACTGACATTTAATAATTTCAAAGTGACAAATAAGGGATTCAGGGATATCTTATAGCAGCTTCACTACTCGTCGTCAGTCGTTCAAGTCGAGCTGTTCGACCCGTTGCCAATTATAGTGCACAGTGACGGCAATAGGTGATCTGTCACAACCACAACGAACTTTTACAGTGAACGTTGCTAATGAATTTAGTAGAACCAAGAGTACATAATAGCTTCTCACTCTATATAGAAGAAGAGTGAGACACTCTCCAGCCTGCCTGTGTTCTAGCACAGGCAGATGCGCTGGTCGTTTTCAGGCTACATGTTGACATTCTATGCAACATGTGACTGGCCAATCAGAAGCGAGCTTCTATTCTCTGATTGGCCGACGCATGTGCACGTGCTCCAATCATAAAACGGGAAAGGGATAAAGGCTAATAACTCATATTTTATTCATAGTCTGCTTGTAAAAACATTAAAAAAGGTTTGCAAATACCTTTGGGGGATATTTTGGCAAACTTTCAGCCAAATTGATTGAGAAACTTTGAATAAATTCAGAAAAGTCTATATCTCAAAAGTTTCTCAATCAATTTCGCTGAAAGTTTGCCAAAATATCCCTAGAGGTATTTGCAAACCTTTTTTAATGTTTTTGCAAGCAGACTATGAATAAATAATGAGTTATTAAGCTTTTAACTCTATTTTAATGCTTATCAACGCATCAGCGATTATATACTAAAGTGTGTTACGCAGGGAATCTACGCGCTGATTGGCCAGTCACATGTTACATAGAATGTCAACATGTAGCCTGAAAACGACCAGCGCATCTGCCTGTGCTAGAACACAGGCAGGCTGGAGAGTGTCTCACTCTTCTTCGATATAGAGTGAGACGCTATTATGTACTCTTGGTAGAACGAACACTGTACTGCACTGGTTTTAAATTTGAGTGCACGCCGCGCTATATTTTACCGAAACTGTAAAATAATACTGACTGTCATCGTGTGTAAAATGTATGCTCGTCGACTAAAATGCTTGTTTTAAACTGTTGCGCAGGCCGAAAAAGTTGGCGCGCTTCAATTCTTTTTTTGTTTTCGTTATCTTTTTTGTTTTCGTTTAGTTTTTGATCATTTTAGTGTCAACTGTAACAAAAGCGTAGTTGTAACTGCTTAGCTCAATCTTTCCATCAACACCAAAATTTGTGTGTGACTAAGCGAAATATAGCCCTGACCGACTAGTAAGACCAGGCATACAAAAACAGTCATGTATTGAAACGACATTGCACGCAAGACGTCGAAATCGTTACTACCAGCTTTAAGCACACATAGACACAAAGGAAACGTGTGCGCGAGGGTCATCCATTTCACAAATGCAGCTGATTAAAACTTTCTGCGACAAAGTGTAAAAAACCTATTTTTACCAAGCGGCCTCAGCCGCCGCGTCTACTAGATATTAAGGTAGAGTCTGTTACAGACAGAATTGCTAGGTTTTTCCTGTTGTGCCACAGCACAACAGGTCTCTAATTTGGATTTTTGGTGGAATACACTGGGCTTGTAGTGCAATGTACGTCTGTGCGTTAGTTTGCTTTGCATATTAGAGCTACTGCGCGAGCGTCAC
Organism: Trissonchulus sp. WLG1_4; assembly: GCA_030248245.1. NCBI lineage: Eukaryota > Metazoa > Nematoda > Enoplea > Enoplida > Ironidae > Trissonchulus > Trissonchulus sp. WLG1_4. The sequence goes on along the minus strand of JASANF010008401.1, from coordinate 4,554 downwards.
ATCATTGTCTAGTGCAAAAGTTACACTGTAAGCTGGAAAAATGTCAATGTGCGTTTGTTTAGTTCATGTGTGTCACATAGTGCGCGTGTGTCACATTGCTGATAGTAGGGCAAAAAAGTCAAACCATTTTCGATTAAGTTAAAGTTAAAGTTAAAGTAAAGGCCATTACTCCAGTTTAAGTTAGAGTTACAGTTAAAGTAAAGCTCAGGCATCAATTTAAGTTAAAGTTAAAGTAAGCCGAAAATCAATGACCTTTATATAACTTTTTTTAAAATAACTTTAATTTAAAGTTAAAGTAAGGTTGTTTTAATTTAAGTTAAAGTTACAGTTAAAGTAAGACCTCTGACTTTTTTTGGAGTTAAAGTTAAAGTTAAAGTAAGACCCCTAACTTTTTTAATTTCAGTTAAAGTTAAAGTTTAACTTTTTTGCTCTAGCTGATAGTACCAACATTTGACCAGATAATTTTGTTGGCAGCATCTTACATATGTTTCTTGCGAACTGTAGTCATTTTTGGTCATGAAAGAATGAATACACTTCTCACTCATCAAAACAACCCAGTCCTATTGTTGTAAGATGATTAAAACTACTTCAAGTTTTTGCATAAACAACTTATTGTAAGATTGCATAAAAACGCATTGAACTTTTGCATACACATTTTACAATAAGATAATTATCTGCTGCACAACAGGTTTTAGCTGACCCGGTGGTCAGCTTACTTGAACATAATTTTTAATACTTACTGAAGGTTTTGCCGCAGGTTGGGCTTGTTCTGTAATAGCTCCACCACGATCAGCAGCAGTTGCTACGCTGCTCTGCTCTTGTACAAAAACCAGTTTTTGATGCCTGCCAGTGTGTGTGCGTGTGTGCGTGTGTGCGTGTGTGCGTGTGTTGGTGCGTGTGCTGCTGAATTGGCTGATATTGATTATCAACAACAACAATTTACAGAGCAATAGTAATACGAGTCTGTTGGAGAAGTAAGTTGGAACGTACTGTGTTCAGCAGAATAATGGCGATGCGGGTCGGGTAGAATCTGGTTAGGTTGAAATTTCCTGACCTGATTTTGTGCGGGTCAGTTTGGGTGGAATTTGTAGATCTCAATCCAAGAATTTGACATTAATTTTGCTATTTTTACGATTTTCTCAAATGTTTGCGTATTGTCTAATGTAACTCATTAACAGAGAAACTACGAGGGTGGAAATTTGTGGATTATATCTAGCTGTCTTAGCTGGTCACACGCATTCTGGATAGATCGTGGGTACTCACATAATGTGGAACGGAACAAAGGTGTCGTGGTTTGATTGTTCCCCAGACACCATCCCTATCAGCAGCGGTTGGTGTGACACTCCAGTGAAAATGAGGCTGGGATTTAGAGAATAGTGATATTTTAGCCGCTTTGAATATTGAGTTAACGCATGCTGACTTTTTTCTGTGCTGTCTTGCTTAATCTGCATTGCTGATTTTCTGTGCTCTGAAATTTGCTTTTATCTTTAGCCAAATATTGCTTACTTGCATCACAAGACAATACATGTAAAATATCAACAAACAGGAACCTAAAAATTGACCAGAAAGTCTGGATAAAACTATTTGTAGTATAACATCTTCACGAAATTTCGGGTCGGGTCGAGTTGGACCTTATTTCAGTTCGGGCCGGCCCAAGTTGAATAATTTTGACTTGTTGCGATTTCAAACTCTAGTGTAAAGACACATGTTTTTGCATGATATTGATTGAGCATACCTAACCTTTCTCTATTGCAATCTTCACCTTGGTTGATTCACGTGTCCTAATTGCATTAGTGCCGCGTTTTATATTCCTAGGAATATGGTCAGTTCACGCTGATACATTTGTTTGCTCGGTAAATCTGATTCAATTCTCTACTCGCAAGACGTACTTGTTGTTAGTCAAAACCATAAAGTAAACTGAACAGCATATTCACACATAGTCCTAAGGACATTTACATATACGTACGCACTACGCAGCCCTGTGCTAAGCAGAAGGACATACGTACATAAGATATTGTTCAGTGATATCGAGGCGTGGCTTCGGTTTTCGCACCTTTGCAAACGCCGATGATTGGCTGAGTCTTTTTGCGCAGCCGCCTCAGCGGCCGTGCATACTAATTCCAGTCACAGCACTGAAACGAAAATTGCATGTAAAACATGCTTAATTTCAGTGCAGTGATATACAGTCTGTGACGCAGAGGCAGTAACTGCGTGTTTGATACATGGTGTGTGTGTGGGTGTGTGTGCCTGCTATATGTGTATAAAATCGATAATCGAAACTGTGTGACACAGTAATAGTTTACATAATAGTCGTTACCTTTGCAAACTAAATTGCTAAAGTTGTTAGTCAAACAAAACATCCAAAACACCCTATCAAGTTTAAAACGGACAATTTTCGTTTCCAAGTGATAATCAATTCCGTTTTGCCTTTTTTTACCACGTGCCCTTTCGTCGTCAGTCGTGTCAGATTTATGGAGTTAGAAGTTGGATCAAAAAGTTTGACATGTTACCAGTGGTGCAGAGCAATGCCATTAAATTTCGGTGCCTTGTCATATGTTCTGCTAGCACCACATTGGACATGTCAAATTTCAGATCAAATCTGGCAGATTGGACATAACTTGTAGGTTTAATTCCGTCAGTAGTAAAATATGCCTGTATACATTGACTAGATGTGAATTATTTTCCTTATCTGTATTCATGTCTGGTAAAATGATTGATAGTACGACTGTTTAGGTTTGTGCAGTGTGACTTCAAGTGTGCTTAGGGACAAGTCACAAATGAACTGTAGAAATCAACTGTTATAATGCAATCTACTCAGAGTGGACTGCACAAACTTCTGCGGCAGGGCTGACCACAATTTATTTTGTTGAATCGCTCTTGCTACAATATTGCACTCGTTTCAGACAGTTTAATCTAGCCGCGCCACTTTTTACCGGAACAGTAAAATAATACTAACAGTCTGTGTGACACAAATATATATGTCTCGTCAACAAAAGTGTTTGTTTTTTATCTCTTAAGTTAAATATTTGTTAAGTTAGACTGATTATGATTCTTAAGGCGGTAGTAACGTTTTCGACAGTTCTGCAGGAGTGACTTACGATTAATTTTCATTCAAAAATAAGGATACGCATGTTAATTTGAAAACTTATAAAGTATGATGCGACGAATGCTTGCTAAAATAGCTTGAAAAAGACATTTTTAATTTTTGCAAAAAAATTTTCAGCCAGCTATGGCTATTTTCAGTGAATTTTAAGTTTCGTTAAACCAAAGTAATAGCTACAGCTACGCTTTTTTTCAGTTGATATTTCTTTCGTTTTCTTTTTCGTTTTCGTTTTCGTTTTCCTTTCGTTTTTTTTCAATTTCTTACTTTCTTTCGTTTTCGTTTTCTTTAGCTGTCAATTTTTGACAGCTTGCCCAGCATGCCCTTTGGAGCCGACAAAGGGTCTAGTAGCAGCTGAGGTCAAGCACAAGTGCACTCCAAAACTTTTTCAAAAAGGGTGCCGTCAAATAGGTGTTAAATATTTATTAAATGATGAGTTACTTTGCAGTGTCACTTATTCATTGTTCAAAATTTTTGTCTGTTAAGTCGACTTTACAGATTTTATAAATTATATACGTCAATTTTAAATTTTCATATTAAATTTTTAACTCTTATATACTTTTTGTACTAATATAAATCTTATAGCGCAAAGTTTCTGTCAGAGTGTCAGTATTGTATTGTTTAAGTATCAATTTGTGCTAATTTATTACTTTTATTTTATTTCAACGTACGGTTAAGTTGGCTAAACAATACATATAGGATAGCTAAATAACAACTAACTAAAGTCTACTTAAAAGTGACACCCCCCGCCATGTAAATATTCGAATAAACAAGCATGATGCAGCTGCCTTCATTTGTCTACTGCTCGTCAAATTTTTCAAAACTTTGTTGCAAAACTTTTCGTTTCGTTTTCGTTCATTTTAGTGTCTACTGAAAAAAAAGCGTAGCTGTATTAATCAAAACGGCGTTTACTGAAAAAAATGACACACGGGCATTCAAGTTTTTGACAGACAACCTTCAATTTGGATACCAAAACTTATCCTTCCGCTGTTCGCTTTTTGAAATTACGTCACATTTATGTAACTTTGATTGTTAATTTATAGCACATTACACAAAAGTTCCAAAAACTTGACAACTACTAGTAGGATTTTGATGAAAAATTGGCAAAAATTGGCACGCATTTGTGTTTACGTTTTGCTAAAATTTCGAAAATTACATATGCTTAGATTTTGTTTTACATAAAAAAACAAAAATTTTGTAAAAAAAGTACCTCCGTGGACTCAAATCTCAAGTCTCGCTGTTGAAATCTTTGTATGTGTTATTTTGGATGTTTTCTAGACAATTTCTGATGTGTCATTTTTTAAGTTGGTTTTAATTCAGCGTAAATCGTGAAATATTTAGATTAAATAATTGTATAATTTCCAAAATTTGAAAAAATTCAAATTTGAAGATACGTAACTTCTTTCCTGCGCCCTATTTATACATCAAACTTATATTTGCGATTTGCCCTAATA